>CAXKVI010000139.1:0-73028 GCA_964058755.1 Campiglossa producta
CTACTGCTCTTCCTTACTCCGCATTCGCTTTCCTTTTTTTCATATTTTTTTCCATTTCCGTAACCCTTTTCCAAATCCCTTTTATAAACCTTTCCTTTTCCATTTCCCTTTTCCCTATTCTTATTGTTTTCCATTCTCTCGTTTCTTTTCTTTTTATTTCTCTTTCAAACTATTTCTATCTTTCATTTTTTCTTTCCCTTTTCCTTTTCCTTATCTTCCCCTTTCCCTTTGCCTTTCCCTTTCAATTTTTCATTTCATTTCTCTTTCATTTTCTTTCCCTTTCCCTTTCCCTTTCCCTTTCCCTTTCCCTTTCCCTTTCCCCTTTCCCTTTCCCTTTCCCTTTCCCTTTCCCTTTCCCTTTCCCTTTCCCTTTCCCTTTCCCTTTCCCTTTCCCTTTCCCTTTCCCTTTCCCTTTCCCTTTCCCTTTCCCCTTTCCCTTTCCCTTTCCCTTTCCCTTTCCTTTTCCCTTTCCCTTTCCCTTTTTCTTTCCCTTTCCCTTTCCCTTTCCCTTTCCCTTTCCCTTTCCCTTTCCCTTTCCCTTTCCTTTCCCTTTCCCTTTCCCTTTCCCTTTCCCTTTCTCTTTCCCTTTCCCTTTTCCTTTCCGTTTCCCTTTACTTTTCCCTTTTCCATTCCATTCCCTTTCCTTTTCCGTTTCCCTTTTTTCCTTTCCCTTTCCCCTTTCATTTCCCCTCCCTTTCCTTTCAATTTGACTTTATATTTTCATTTCCCATTCCCTTTCCACTCCAATGTCTCTTTCCATTCCCTATCTCTTTTCGCTTTTATATATCCCTTTCCTTTTATCAGCGTATTTATTTTCCTTTCCCATTTCCAGCTTTAATTTCCCTTAGTTTTCCTCTCCCTTTACCTTTTCATGTTTCTTTCCTCCCCCAATCACATTTTACCTTTTCTTTTTCTTTCCCAATTTACTTATCCCTTCCATTTTTCCTTTCCACATCCCTTTACCTTCTTTGGTTTTGCTCTTTCCCTTTCTATTTTCCTTTTCCTCTACTGGCTACATATGCCTTGCAAGGTCTTACATTGTAGTACATACATTCGTTTCCTTACCTTCCTATACTTCACCTTGCCCTTGAACATTTTGCCTTGCTACGCCACATTCATCTCCTGTAGCCGTAGCTGTGTCTTCACATTCAAATGACCACAATAATTTCTCAAACTCTATCGGTCAAAAGGAAATAAGAATCTACACATCGTCTCTGGCGATCACTCTGACATGTCATCAGTGAACCGCAAACCACATTCCAAATATATTGAGCTAGGCTATGTACGCGCGGCTCGTCCAGCTGTTTATAAATTCTCTGGTGTGCTATAACTTCACCAGCAAAACTTTCGCACACACAAATCGCCACATGTCCTTGGAATTATAATAGATGAAACAATACAAACAAGACCGCTGTGTTGTGTGAACGATTAATGCTTGAACAAATAAATAGTATCATGGGAAAGAATAAGTTAGTGAGTGGTTAGATTGTTTGAAGGCTATTCGAGTACATATATTACTTGAATAGTATAGTAAGGTAGAGCGAATAAAAAATTTGTGCCGGCCGGAATAAAAAACTGTCTAATGCATCACAAATGCTACCGTCCAAGAAGTTGCATGTTCATAGTCCTAATAAAAGTGGCCCAAGCTATAGGACAGTTATGTATTTGCGGACAGAAAGTATTTTTGGTGCTTAAATACTTTTTGAACTCGCCCTATCTCTCAATTTCATTGAATGGAAAAGGACCTATAGTAGTCGCCCTAATGTACGCAATGCTATGTTTTAGAAGGCCCATTGTGATATCACCAACGCTAGGAAAGCCAATCCCGCGACTCCGCCGTATGGAAAATCCCAGTGAACCTTTTCCTTTCCCTTCCCTTTTCCTCATCCCTTTTCCTTTTCCTTTTCCTTTTCCTTTTCCTTTTCCTTTTCCTTTTCCTTTTCCTTTTCCTTTTCCTTTTCCTTTTCCTTTTCCTTTTCCTTTTCCTGTTCCTTTTCCTTTCACTTTCCATTCCCCTTCCCCTTTCCTTTATCTTCCCTCCCCCTTTCCCTTTCCCCTCCCCTTTCCCTTTGCCTTTCCCTTCCCCTTCCCCCTTCCCCTTCCTCCTTCCCCCTTCCCCCTTTCCTTTCCCTTTCCCTATTCCTTTCCTTTTTCCTTTCCCTTTCCCTTTCAAATTCCCTTTCCATTTCCCTTTCCTTGTCAATTTCACTTTCCATTTTCATTTCCCATTCCCTTTCCTCTCCTATGTCTCTTTCCTCTCTCTGTCACTTTTCCTTTTTGCTTTGTATATCTCTTTCCTCTTATATAGCGCCTTTATTTTCCTTTCCCATTTTCCGCTTTTCAGCTTCAATTTCCCTTAGTTTTCCTTTCCCTTTAACTTTTCATGTTCCTTTCCTCACCCTTTCCATTTTTCCTTTCCATTTATCAAATCAAATAACATTTCTGTTTATATCCGTTGGTTAAAATCTATCTATCTTAGGAAAAAAAACCGAACTCGATTCCGCCAAGAATATAGTCACATTCCCATGAGCTTTTTTGGGGCATACAACCAAATTACCCTCAGGAACATCTCAAAATCTAACTACGCCCCTGACATACGTTCACAGATATGTTGAGTTCTTTTGCAAAGTGCAATTAATTATAATGATTGAATAGAACAATATAACTAGCTATCAAATGCTTGTATTGTGCCATAATATATTGCTCAAGATAGGTCAAAGCAAAATCTTATATTACAACGCTTTTTTCTATGAACTTGGCCCATAAGAAGCAGGCAAGCAACCAGGCAAGTCAATTTAACTTTCAACGCTTCAAGTTTATTGTTCTTCGAACAAATCTTTTGTATTGTTTGATATTATTATTAAGTTCATATCAATTGCACGGCTTCTCACTACCGCATTTTAACACATCCTTTGTACTTAACCTCGATGTGTAGTTCTATTTTGTTTGTATGTAAAATGTAAAACAACAATGATTGGGCGTCATCGTACCAATTAATTAACTTAACTGTCAGCCGCATACGCACTGTTGGCCCAATACACATTCATTACTCAATACGACTTGCATTGTTTGACCTTAATGTGGATAACTGGGAAACTAAATTATTTCTTTCAATTTTGTGTTTGCTGCGCCATATACAAGATGTATGTATGTCTGTTATGAATTTAATTTGAGATGAAGGCAATTATTCAGAGAAATTAATTGTCAAATTTTGTGGTAGCACCTAATAACAAGGCCACTCTTTTACCACGAATTGGTCGAATCTGAAATCATTGCATACATTAGGGGGCCTTATCCTATTCTCAATTCTCCCATTTCGCTTTCTTCTGATTTCTGGATGTTTGGAACAAAAGATACAAAGATTCGGTACGTGTGTAGAATTATGCCTAAATTATCAGGGGCCAATACGAATGGGATATAGAGGAAGAGGGGCGTGGTAGACGGAAAGAGGGGGATGAAGAAAAAAAGGGGGGATAAAGTGTAAAGGCGAAGAAAGATAGGAAGGAGAGTTGTAAAATGGGTTGTAAATTGCGGTTAGGTGGCAACCCTCAGTGGTAACCCTGCGTGAAATTGTCAATACGACCTAAAATACCTTCAATTTGATACCCATAATATCATATCTAGCTTTATATTTAAAAAAAATTGGATAAGTGGCCACTTTATAAACCGGCCTAAGTGGCAGCACCCATGTATATAATATTAGAACGAATCAAGTTGTCTATATGCCAAATTTTACCCAAAGCGGTCAAGCAGTTCCTGAGATATACGAAAAAATAAATAAATTGCTGTTATGTGGCAGCACTAAGTAGCAACTCTGCTTGAAATTATCTTATTTGGAATACGGTCAAAAACACCTTTCATTTGATATCCATAATGACATATTTAGCTTTATATTTAAAAAAAATTGGAGAAGTGGCGACTTTGTAAACCGCCCTAAGTGGCAACACCCATGTATATAATCTTAGAATGAATCAAGTTGTCTATATGCCAAATTTTATCCAAAGCGGTCAAGCATGAGATATACGAAAAAATAAATAAATTTCTGTTATGTGGCAACCCTATGTGGCAACCCTGCTTGAAATTATCTTATTTGGAATACGGTCAAAAACACCTTTCATTTGATACCAATCTTGGCATATCTAGCTCTATATTTAAAAAAATTGCTATAGGTGGCAACCCTGTAAACCGCCCTAAGTGGCAGCACCCATGTATATAATTCTAGAATAAATCAAATTGTCTATATGCTAAATTTTTATCCAAATCGGTCAAGCAGTTCCCGAAATATACGAAAAAATAATTAATTGCTGTTATGTGGCAACCCTAAGTGGTAACTTTAGTTGAAATTATTTTATTTGGAACACGGTCGAAAAAGCCTTTCATTTGATACCCATATTGGCATAACTAGCTCTATATTTAAAAAAAATTGGGATAGGTGGCAACCCTGTAAATCGTCCTAAGTGGCAACTTCCATGTATATAATCTTAAAATTACTCAAGTTGTCTATATGCCAAATTTTATCCAAAGTGGTCAAGCAGTTCCCGGAAAATACGAAAAAATTAATAAATTGCGATTAGGTGGCAACCCTAAGTGGCAACCCTATTTGAAATTATCTTATATGGAATACGGTCGAAAATACCTTTCATATGATACCCATATTGGCGTATCTTGCTCTATATTTAAAAAAAGTGGTAGGTGGAAACCCTATAAACCGTCATAAGTATTTTCATCATTAACAGCAACAACAACAAAAAGAACAGTATCTTACGGTTATAGCTGGCATAACTCAATTTCAATTTTCGTAGCATACTTATAGGGGTTGTAAGTTAGCTTATCCGACTGTAGCCGTTAGGTATCAAAAGGGATCTGTAAGAAAAGGAACCAATTGGTCTCTTTATAGGACTTCAACCCATGTAAAGAGATCAGAGCTGGCATGTGTGTTATGTTTCTTTCCCTGAAAGATCCCAGACTAATGGCATTTTTTGCAGGGTTGCAAACCATATCTACTTGAACAAATCTGAGACCGTGGCCTACTTTAGGGGAACTTCTCTGAAATCTTTGCATACGTTAAGGGACTTTCATGAGGGGGCGTGCCAACACATATTTTGATATTTCAATATATGAACTTAGCTACTTGCTATGCAGATAAAACTTGCATAATGTCCACCTTACATCGTTAAAACCAAAAAAAAGGATACATGACCTTTAACTAAATAACTTCCCTCCCAAAACAAAATCGTAAATTCAGGATTATTAAATTTTTCCCATATTTTTCCATTTCCGTCTGAAAATTAACCCATTTCGTATCAATTAAGGTGAATGCTGCAAAGGAAAATGTGTCACAGTCAATTAAGTTCAGTCCATTTGCCACTAATTCAAAAACAAAAACACACGAGGAGAAAGTTTACTAAATTCACTGATCAATTTTGGTGAAATTTACTAAAACAAAAAAAGCAAAAAAAAAAAAACCAATGCTGCATTGACCAAATAATAAACAAAAAAAAAAAAAAAAATTAGTACACGCCATCCAAAATGGTAAGCTCGTTTTGCCACCTGCGCAGCCAAATGCAATAAACCGACTCGTTTGTGTTGCCGGTTGTTGCTCAGTCATTTCCGTTTTTAAGGTATGGAAATTCGAAAATTATTTCCGTTTTGTGCATTCATTTCCCGCTAAAATTTGTGACAAACAAACATGCTTGCTTTTACCATGAATTCAATTATTTAGAGGTATGCGTGGGTGTGTGCTTGAGTTTTGTAAGTGGCTGTGTGTGTGCGGCAGCATGCGCTCAGAAGGCAAATGAACTAGTTGCTAATATGTGCGGAAAAATGACTAGTCCAATAAAAGTATTAAGATTGGCCAGCACTGTATCTATATTACTGGAACGTATCGGTCTGAAGCAGGCATGTCCACCTAGTGGCTCTTTAGACGCGCTGTGGCCCCACCAAAAATGTCATGTTACCCTTTTGGGGCCCGCACCAGATTAGGCAAATGTTCAGTTGTATTTTGGTGTTTTTTTTGTAGTCTAAAGTTTTACGGACTTGGTTTAGTTCAATAATAATTCTTTCAAATCATTTTTGTGATTTCAGGAACGATGTTGTTATATGCCCTTGTTGTGGCTCACTAGGTAGAAAGGCCTGCATACCCCTGGTCTAAAGTGCCAATAATAATTCTTTCGAATCATTTTTTGTGATTCCAGGAGGGATGTTGTTGTAAAAACTATGACTTTGTTGTGGCCCACTAGGTTGAAAGGCCTGGACACCACTGGTCTAATGTGTCAATAATAATTCCTTTGAATCATTTTTTGAGATTTCAGGACCGATGTTGTTATATGCTCTTGTTGTGGCTCACTAGGTAGAAAGGCCTGGATACTCCTGGTCTAAAGTGTTAATAATAATTCTTTCGAATCATTTTTTGTGATTCCAGGAATAATGTTGTGATAAAAACTAAGAATTTGTTGTGACCCACTAAGTTGAAAGGCCTGGACACCCCTGGTCCAAAGTGTCAATAATAATTTCTTTGAATCCTTTTTATTTGTGATTCCAACAGGGATGTTGTTGTAAAAACTATGACTTTGTTGTGGCCCACTATGTTGAAAGGCCTGGACACCCCTGGTCTAAAGTGTTCAATCAAAATATCTCTTATACGGCTGATACATTAGCGCAAATTCCGAATTAACTGCGCTTTTGGGAGTTAACTTGAGCATAATCTTCATTATAAACTCCCAAAAATTAAGAAGATTTGAGCAGTTTTAAAAAAATTGCACTGGCAACACTCTGTACATAAATAGACAACAACAGCAAGAAACACTAGGAAATTAAGGCTAGCTGACAGATAGGCGTCACGCTGGTTTGAAAAATCCGACTATCGATAGCTAGATGTCGCCGAGGTAGGTAAGAATATGCTGCAATAACAACCAAACTAGTAATTCTCAATGCTGTTAATCTTCAATTTTGTGTGAATCAGGGTAAAATTTGGATCTGATTAAAGAAGATTTATTGGAGATAATCTCCGTGTGTGTATCCATAGCATTACACTCTCAAAACTCCTTCAACGTTTCGCATTTTGTTCCAAAACTGGCGTTTATCTGTCGTAGAACATAGTTTGGGGTCAAAAAAAGTATCAAATTAGACTAGTTTATTTTCTGACTAGTTATGTATTTCACTACATATCTTGGACATAGCATTAAATAATAATTTCTTTCTACATATGTACGTATATTTGTAACTTGTTGTTGTACTTTCATTTGGTTTCGCAATTGTTTCCGTTATGCGTTTTTGTTGCTATAAATGTTGGTCCATTGCTTACCAAATGTGTCGCCAGCACTTTTTTGCACACATTTTCTAATTTGTATTTACGAGCGCCAAAAATTATGCCAGCTTTGCAAAAATTTTGAAATGATACAATTTTAGTCGGAAATGCAAATAAAAATTTGCTTAGTTTTCAAATTATAAAAATGAGAAAACAACCGCGTGTACTGGCTACACGTGAAAGAAGTTAACTTCTTAAGTTCAGAAATAATGAAATATGAGTAAGGTGTATTCGAGAATGGCTTAGATTCACAATTCCTTACTTAATGGAAGTGCGGCAGGGAACCGATTAATTCGAAAATATTTTATACAAGGTGGGGTTTCATTCAAATTCGGAACTTGGGTAGAATTATGCCTAAATTAACAGAGGCCAATACGATTGGGATATAGAGGAAGAGGGGCGTGGTGAGTTGTAAAAGGAGTTAGGAGTGGCAACCCTGCGTGAAATTATCTTATTTGGAATACGGCCGAAAACCCCTTTCATTTGATATGCATATTGACATATCTAGCTCTATACTAAAAAAAAAAATTGGGACAGGTGGCAACCCTGTAAACCGCCCTTAGTGGCAACATCCATGTACGTTGTCTTATAATGAATCAAATTGTCTATATGTTAAATTTTATCCAAATCGGTCAAGCAGTTCCCGAGATATACGAAAAAATAAATAAATTGCGGTTAGATGGCAACCCTAAGTGGCAACCCTTTTTGAAATTATCTTATTTGGAATACGACCAAAAATACCTTTCATTTAATACCCATATTGGTATATCTAGCTCTATATTAAAAAAAAAATGGGCAAAAAATAAATAAATTGCGGTGAGGTGGCAACCCTAATTGGAATCCCTGCCTGAAATTTTATTATTTGGAATACGGTCGAAAATACCTTTTATTTGATACCAATATTGGCATATCTAGCTCTATATTAAAAAAAAATTGGGATAGGTGGCAACCCTGTAAACCGCCATAAGTGGCAACACCTCTCCCTAATTATTAGAATTTCACATCCTATTTGATTTGCACAGCTAAACATCATGGTGAAAATCGCCTACGCCTGAAAGTCTGCAACATACGCCTGAAAGTCGGCTACAATTTATATTTCCGTTGCATCATCAGCCATTTTCTCAAATTTTACTCTCTATCAAAACGTCATATCGCCGTCTAAGAAGTTAACTTCAAAAATTGTCGTATGAAATACAGGCAGCGAATTTAATTGCAACATACTCAAGCCGCAATGAACAAATTTTGTAAAGTAGTGGTTTTAATGGTAGTTTGTTTTTAGTAAAATTTTAATTTCGATGCTTTTATTGCGCCCGAAAGTAGATTATGTTTTAAAATCAAGTATTTAATGTGCAAAGCGAGTACCTAAAAATATACAGGCAATTTTTTAATTAAAAATTTTCTTGTAGAACAAAGGTCTTTGAATTTTCGGTATAAGTTGTATCATATAGAAATATGAAGTTGGGATAGGAACTCTTTTTCTAAGTGGGAGATGGGCACCCAAAACAAGCACGCGGTCCGTAGCTGGGGCAGCCTTTACCAATATTTAACTACCGGAACGTAATATATATTATAAAAAAGTACTTTTCCTAAGTATTGTGGTATACTTCTAGGCGCGAAATTTCCATTTTTTTCATAGCACGTTGTATATGTCACAGCAACATATTTTTTTCAAGAACAAATTTAATAAATTTTTTTTACCTTTTATTGTCAAAGCACTATGTGAAAAAATTTGTAAACTGCAAATAGAAGAGTACTTAAAAAAAAATTATGTGTTCTAATTTTGCCAAGGTTGCTGCATTCCGTTGCCTAATGAGCACATTAATGTTATTTCGTGTGCAAATATTTTTTGGTACACGTTAAAACGCACTCACTTTGTTAGTTTATGCGCTTGCTTAATGCTTGTTAAATTAGTGTAGCATACTTTCTGATGCATACGTACAGGCGTATAATTATCATACATATCGCATTAAGCAAAATACCGAATTGGATACAAAGTATTTAAGAGCTAAATAACAATTATGTTATTTAAAAGCAAAAGGTAACTGTGTAAAAGTGGAACAGGCATTTTGTTTTTTTTTCGGAAAGGTAAATAATTTTTAAATTTATTTTCATTCATTTGCACCCAAATTACTATGCCTCAAGAATTTTAAGTTTTGAAAATCTATCCCCATATCGTCGATGCCTATGCACGCTCACTTAATGAAAAATTACTATGCCTAAATGTAGGCAACAGTTTCCACCTTACATCCAAATGCATTAGCAATTTAAATATGGGTAGAAAATGAACCTCACCGAACGAACTTGTCGACTTTTGTTTAAACTTTTCTGGATGGCGCGACTCAGTGTTTTTCCAAATTTTTATCCAGTGCTGGTTTTATGTAGTTTTTCACCTCAGATTTGTATGGAAACAACAGTGCCTAAAAATATGCGGCATATGCAGCGTTTGCAGACTAAGGAGAGAGGGACTTGCAACACTAAGACTTACCTACTTTTTTGGCTCACACCACTGGCCACTTTTCCAGATTTTAGTTGGCAGAAATTAATTGAAAGTGAAGAGTTTTCAAATTCCCTTCATATCCCCTAAACTAGAAGAGGTAGAACAATGAGCTATAGGGGTTTGAAGAGTGCACTTCTTCATCTTTTTCTTGGTATATGGCTAATGGAAAATTGCTTATTTGGCAGTATTTTTTATATACCAAACACACATTATTTTCATTTTCCTCTGTATCTCATGAACTTAATGAGTTAGAGCAAAGAAGCTGGAGCTTTTCTGAAAGTGCACTTATTCGTCCTTTTTTGGCAGATGCTCATAAAAATGCATAGAAGTTTGTCGTATTTTCAGCCAGGTAAATGGCGAAACAAAAGCTGGAACAATCTAATAAAAAAAAAAAACAACAACGTGGATAAAAATGCCAGCGAAAACTCCAATACATAGGACGAATTTTCAAAAATCAAGACTTTTCCTCAAAAAATTCAAAATGGCGGATCGAAGATGGGGAGCAAAGTTTTCTAAGCGCTTTCTTGGTTAAACAATTTCAGATCTTTGTGACAATGCAATGTGGACGAAAGTAGTATCCGCTAGGGGGCGCAAGGGTCTAGATATACGGTAACTTCATTTAAAGATTGGAATTTTGCGACCCATATTTATTTAACTTCCTAAGCTAGATTACAGAACCCGGTGACAATGAAATTCCTAAAAAAAAAAAACAAATATCGATAGGTGGCTCGCGTATCGAATTATTTCGAAAATTCGCTTGAAATTGGAAATCTTGCAAACGAATTTTGACCCCAAAATGATCTAATAAAAAAAAACCATAATTGGGGCGAAAATGATTACAAAATGACTCTAAAATGCTTCTAAAATGATTACAAAATGTTCCCAAATTGACACGAAAATTACCCAAAAATGTTTTCAAGAATGCTTCCAAAATGATCCCAAAAAGAACCAAAAATGACCCGAATTGGATCCCAAGTTCACCCGAAAATTTCCCTAAAAATGTTAAACTTTCAACCCTACTTGAAAATATTTTAGTTGGTATGCTTGCTACTTAAAAAATTCGATCAAGCGGTTCCCGAGATAGTACGGAGAACGCAGGTGTCTACCATGCTGCAATTGTGGTACTTATGCTTGCTGGCGTCTAATTAAAACTGGTTGAACAGGGTTGCCACCTATCTCAATATTTTTTTTAATTTTGTAGCAAAATAGGCCAATACGGGTATCAAGTGAAAGTTATTTTCAGCGACATGACAACTTAGATATTTTCAAGTAGGGTTGCCACCTTACCGCAGCATATTTGTATATCCGGACTATTTCGGGAACCGCTTGACCGATTTGAATGAAATTTGGTATGATTGATTATAAGACTATCCACTTGGGGGTTGCCATTTGAGGCGTGTTCACTGTACAGGGTTGCCACCTATCTCAATATTTTAAATTATGGTGTTAGATATGCCAATATGGGTATCAAATAAAAGGTATTTTCGCCGACATACCAACCAAAATATGTATTTACAAGCAGGGTAGACGCCCAGGGTTACCATTTTACCGTATTTGTATTGTATATTTTTGGGATCATATTTGGATTGTTTTATAATTTTGGAGCTATTTTGAGATCATTTTGGGTTCATTTTTGGATTAATTTGGAAAAATTTTGGTGTAATTTTCGGATCATTTTGGAGTCATTTTGCGATCATTTTGGGATAATTTTTGGGTCATTTTTGGAACATTTGAGTGTCTTTTTGGGGTCATTTTGGGATTATTTTGGGATTATTTTTGGGGTCATTTGGGAATCATTTTTTAATCATTTTGGAATCATTTTAGGGTTATTTTAGGGTTATTTTGGGATCATTTTTGGGTCGTTTTGGATTCAATTTCGTATCGTTTTGGGAACATTCAAGGGTCTTTTTGGGACCATTTTGGTATTATTTTTGGGTCTTTTGGGGATCATTTTAGGATTATTTTGGGACTATTTTTGGGTGATTTTTGTATCATTTTTGTATCATTTTGGGTAAGTAAAGTTAGCGCTAAATTGATATCAGCGAGTAAGCTCGGTCACCCAGGTACTTTTAAATTAAATGCTAAATGAAACTTACCACAGAAAATTTTCCTTATACTTATAATTTCCTGGCCTATCACATTACTTACCATCTTAAATTTCAACGTTTCATCTTAAGAAGTAATAAAAAACATTAATTTATTTAAATTTTTGATTTTCATTTTATTTTCATCATTCATTGTTTATTCATTTTTTTTTTTTTTATATATATACTGAAGTCTAAATTTGTTATCAATATCCTCAGCCTAATATATATACTATATATTCTGCTTCTTATTATACATATATTTTTTTTTTTTCACATAATCATAAACGATAAATCGCATGCTGCATTAGCATTTCTTTATTATTTGGCTTAATGTTTTTTTTTGTTAAGTACATATTTAAAATTAATTATTTTGTTTTGAAATTTTTCCTTGCGGCGATTACATTTTTTAAATGCTTAAATTCATAGTTTTTTTTGGTTTTCTTTTTTTTTTAAGAAAAAAAAGGTATTTTTAAGAAAAAAAAATTTATTTGGTATAGTTTTTTTATAACTTACTATTTCAATAACTTAATAGTGTTACGTGCGAGCACTCTCCAATCCCCCGGGCTCGCCGTAACAACAATAAAAAAAAAAAATAAAATGTTTAGTAGATATTTTTGAAGATTATTACAAACTTAGGAAAATATTGCATTTATGAGATTCTACTAAATTTATGTAGAAAAAGTTTGTCCTTTGCAAATGTATACAAAAAAACTTTGAAAATTGTGTGGACTTTTGACCAGTCGAATAATTTTTTTATCAAATTATTCATACATACAATACCAACTACGATGATTGCAATTTCGATCTTGTTGAAGGATCTTTTCAAACCGTTTTATATCTATTGTTGCTTAGAAATGTTTCATTATAATCTCCTGTCCTTGGTTCTATGAGCAGTAAAGGTGATGCAAATTTTCTAAGCAACAATACAAAGCGGTTTGACAAGATCCTTCAGCAAGATCGAAATTGCAAACATCGTAATTGGTATTGTATGTAGCATTTTTCAACTCATTTTCGCCAAAACTAAAAAATAATAATTTGTTAAAAAAATTATTCGACTTGTCAAAAGTCCACAAAATACACAAAGTTCGTAAATATAATAACAATAACTAAAATGTATATAAAAAATTAAAATTATTAAAAAATTTGTTTGTTTTAATATTTTTAGCTTAAACATTTTTTTTGCGCCAATATTTTTTATTTTTTTTAATTATGTTTACTTTAAACAAATTTATGTTTATAGCTGTTTTAGTTATTGTTTTCATAAATGACATTTCTTTTTAATTTTAACTTTTTAATGCCATATTTTTTTTTAAATATTTTCTATACAGTTTTATAATATTTTTTTGTTGTTGTTCTATAGTTACATACAATTGCAATGAGTGATTCCTAATTAAATTTTTGATTTGTGTATGTACAAAACTATGTATGTATGAATATATGTGTGCTGTGGGTATTTTTTTTTTTGTTTACTTAAATTTTTCTATATGCAATATTTATTTATTTTTTTATTTATAAGTATATGTTTATAAGATTTTTATAAATTTATATATTTTTATCAATTTTCAGTTTGCAGGTTGCCTTTGAGTAGAAAAATTCCTTTCGTTTCATTTATATTGTATCTATGTATATGTATATATTTAAGTCTATGCATGTATGTATGTATATATTTATGTTTAATGCGAGCATAAATTTACATACAGATTAAAATCTTAAACTACTTTTCATCAACTCACTCGTTTAGTATTTTTTTTTAGTATATTTTTAAGATTGGTTGCAATTCCACAGAAGCTACACATTTAACTCTTCGGCCACAGCTGTATCTGTGTGTGTATGTGACTGCCCATAGAAGTTGTGAATCCCGATTTATTAGAGTTCAAGCCCCGAAAATTTTAATAGTGTTTTGTTTCCGAAATTTTCTTTGTTTTTCAAAAATGTATTTCTTTGCTTCGTTTATTTTCGACCACAGTAACGATTTTGCTTTTTCAAAAATTCAACAATTCTGTCTGAAAACAATCCCAGAATGATGCCGAAAAAGTCAAAAAATTATCCTAAAAAAGTTCCCACATTATCTCGAAAAAGTCCTAAAAACAGTCCCTGAATGATCACGAAAATTTTCAAAATTATCTCGAATGAGTTGGAAAATTATCCCAAAAAAGTTCTTAAATTATTCTGTAAAAGTTTCGAAACCGTTTCTAAAATCGTATCGAAATAATCATGAAAAAATTCTCAAAAAAGCCCCAAAAAGAACCTCAAAAACGTTCCAAATTGATCCTGTAAAAGTCACGTAGAAAACGTTCGAAAAAAACTGTGAAATGATTCTGAAAAACCATACCGAAATGAACACGAAAATATTCTCAAAAGTCCCAAAAAGAACCCCAAAAAAGTTTCAAAATGATCCCATAAAATCACGAAGGAAACGTTCGAAAAAAAAAAACTGTGAAATGATTCTGAAAAATCCTGAAAACAATTCCGAAATGGTTGTGGAAGTTTTACAAAATGATCCCAAAAAAATAACAAAGTTATAATAAAAAATTTTCAAAATTATCCCGACAAAATCCTGAAAACAGCCCCTAAATGATCCCGAAATTTTGTCACAATTATCTCGAATAAGTCCACAAATTATTCCAAAAACGTTCTGAAATAAATCTGAAAAAGTCCCGAAACCGTTCCGAAACCCATACCAAAACGATCATGAAAAAGTTCCAAAATTATCCTAAAAAAGTTCCGAAATTGTCCCGAAGAAATCGTTCGAAAAAACAGTGAAATGATTCTGAAACATCCTGAAAACAATTCCGAAATGATCCTGAAAATTTTTTCAAAACGATCTCGAAAAAGTAAGAAAATTATTCTAAAAAATATCCGAAATTATCCCGAAAAAGTTCGGAAAACAGTCCCTAAATTAAACCGAAAAATTTTCAAACTTATCTCGAATAATTCCAAAAATAAAAAAGTTCCAAAATTATCCTAAAAAAGTTCCGAAATTATCCCGATAAAATCCCAAAGAAGTTCCAAAATGTTCCCATAAAAGTCACGAAGAAATCGTTCGAAAAAAACTGTGAAATGATTCTGAAACATCCTGAAAACAATTCCGAAAGGATCCTGGAAATTTTTCAAAACGAACTCGAAAAAGTAAAAAAAACAGTTCCGAAATTATCCCGAAAAAGTCCCAAAAAACCGAAAAATTTTCAAAATTATCTCGAATAAGTCAGAAAATTATACCAGGAAATTATCCCCATACCGAAGTGATCATGAAAAAATTCTAAAAAGTCCCAAAAAGAATCCCGAAAAAGTTTCTAAAGTCTCAAACTTCCCGGGATGTTACTTAAAACCCCTAGACAAGACTCTTCAGTGTTGCTCTGAAGCTAGGGTACAAGCAAGAAATCAATCTTTAAACAATCTTGTACTAACAATAATAAGGTAAAAATATCAAACATTTTCGGGACTAACAATCATTTAAAACTCACAACCCTACTACACTTACAGACTTACATATAATCAAGGCAGATACCCGTCAGCACTGCTCTTGGTGTGCCGTTTTACCTGTGGTTACCCTAAAAGCCATATCTGTTAGAGCCATCAGATTTTTTATATTGCTAGTACAAAACTGATGAGCATTTGGTTCTAGGCCCTGATGGTTGTTCAGCTGTTCAGATGCTTTGTAGGGTATAGAATTACATTGAGTAACTGCAAATATGTTGCTTGAATCTGTGAAAAATATATGCTTGAAAAAAAAAAAAATGTAAAATGAACGCGTGCTCTTTGCAACATGCTGTGATCTTAAAAACGTTAGTTAATTCATAATTTTGTTTTCTTTTTCTTTTTATGCCCAAAATTTTACTTGATCTTAAATAATGTACATTAATAACAACAACACTATATTTTTGCTTAGATTAATTTTTTATTTAAATTTTCTTTTTTTACCTTATGTAAGTTTAAATAGTTTTTGCTTTAAAAAGTATGAAATTCGTTCACTTCCTTTTGTTTTTTTTTTATTAAATTTACATGTGAATTTAGTTTTCATTATTATTATTTTTTTAACTATTTTTGGTATTTTGTTTTTAAATTTATTAGTTTTAGTGTTTTAGTTATTATATTCTTTGCTTACACAAAATTTATGTTTCAATTATTTTCCAAAAAAAAAAAAATTAAAAAATTTTACTTCAAAAAAACAAAAAAAACTTACTTAAAAAATAAGTAAGACGCCATTAAAAAATATGAAAATGCACTGGCTTAGTAAAAAAACACTTGGCTTCAAGACAGGAGCAGTAAATTATTCCTAAATTCAACTTTAAGCTAAGTCCGCAACATAGTGATAGCACACCCAGTCTACCCTATATATAAGGAGTTTCTACTACTCTGTACGTTATGGGTTGTTGTTGAATAAAAAAGTATACATATAGGGAATCTTCTTCTTCTCTTCTTCTTCTTCTTCTTCTTCTATGCATAATTTCAAAAAAATGTAAGCCTTTATAAGAAATATCGTCGCTCGCTTGCCAGAGACATGAATGTGTCATTTTTACAGATTTGAGTTACTAGGTTCACGTGATTAATCTCTCGTTTCGTTACGATTCACGAAAATTCTAGGTTTTCAAAGTACAAGGAACCCCCGGAATTTTGCAATGCCATTTTCATGAATGTGTAGCTCAATCTCTGAAAATTGTACCAGACATTCATGTTTCTGGCATAACAAAAATGTTTAAAGACTGAATTTTAAAGTTTTTTAAAAATTTTCGTTTTACCAGAAACATTAATGTGTAGCAACACTGTTATGTATACGCCATGGTGCTGGTTGCCGTTGGTTGGTTGCCGTGTTGGTCGGTCAGAGTGCTGGACGCCATTTTGATGTATGTAGTTGAGTATGTAGTTGAGTGCAGCACATTCGTGCTTCTGGCAAAACAAAAACTTTGAAAATTTTAATTTTTAAATATTTTTGTTGCGCCAGAAACATGAATCTGCTACACATTTGTGTTTCTGGCACAACGAAAATTTTAAAAGTTGAATATGGCGAATTTCGAGGAGTTGAAGGTGTATTGACGTAAAAACTATATCAGTGGAAAGAGTAGATATAATGAGAACATCACCTGCAAAAACAAATTTATGTCAAAAATTAAATCTAAAATACGATTTCCCAAAATTTTTATTTTCGCACTTTCATGCTTCTGACAAGCTAGCGACGATATACAAAAACACTTAAAAATATAAATTTTTTTTTTATAAATAGACCAAGCCGGGTGTGCTCCTTCCCTTAAACTAGTATTTCGTTTCGTCCAAGTACATATTACCACTGAATTTATATTTCGTTTTTGTTGTGAAAGGATTCGCTTACTCCCTTTTCCTACCTTTCAATTTGTCACCTCTTTCAGTGCACCATTTTTCTTATCCTTTTTAACTAGCGCATAAACCGAGGCTGCCTTATAATTGATTGGTCCATAATGCTGACTATCCAAATCAGCGTAGATTAGTTCATCATCGAATTCCAAGGCGCCTAAAGGCTATTGATAAAAAAAAAAATTCAAAGAGAAATTCTTACAAAACTCGCACTAGAGAAATGATATCAGTTAGTTTTGTTACATATTCAAACAGCATTGGCATAAAGGGTTAAGTAGATTTTAAGGGTTAAAAAACAAGCGTTAGCCAATTAGATGTGACACATAAATATTAAGTTAATAAATTTATAATTGTAGTTTTAAGGGCAACTTTCTAACTGATTTGCATTATGGTGGAACGAAAAAAAAATTAATTAAGCTTCGATTTGATTCTGAAGAGGCAAATTGAGTGAGAATGAGTTCAATCACGGTATTTCAATTAAATTTCTGCTTGTCAACCACCAATGTGCAAAGCTCTGTGTCGCCAACTGTGTTTTTGGCGAAACTCCGTATCACTGCAGGGCTGCATACTTTTAGGCACAGTCGTGCTCGAATTCAATTTTTTCCTCCGCAGAAGTAGTTAGCCATGGTTGATCGCGCTGTTTACTAAAGTCATAGTTTTTTTCTTTAATATTGAGCTGCGCCTTAAAGTATGCAGCACTTAATAACATATTTCATGCAGCCGGAACATAGGTGGACAGAATGTACACAATTTTCCAATCTTCTCTAAACATTTGTATATCTTACCGTTTTGTAACAAAACATTTTCATAAAAATTTTGATAGAAGAAAAATTTGTTATAAAAATCAGAGTTTTATGTGCTGGTCATGCTGAGCTGGCATTTTACATTTTAGCATTTAGCCAAAAATGCAGCATTTTTTGCATACAATTTTGAAAGCTAAACGCAACTAAATGCTACTTTATTTCTGCATTAGCTTTAAAATCTTCGAAGATACAGTACGAACAAAAATTTCGTTGTATGAAGAAAAAGTGAAAAAAATGTTGCATACTTATGGGCGAACCGCTATTTGTATTAGGATATCTTCTCACTAAGCAAATCAACGTATTTATGCAATAATTTCTCCTGTTAAAAGTTGCAATTTTCGAGGTGAAGAGTTTCCAAGTTTGTTTAGAAGGTCGGTTTCTTTACCCACAAAGTCACTTTTATAGAAGCAAATAGAGTTTGTCTAAAAAGGCGAGCCTGCGATGTAGGAACCCACCTTAAGCATTCGAAAATTAGCTAAATGCGCATTTGCGAAAGGCGGCAGCATGAACACATCTTCGAAATGTATGGAAAATGTGCCTTTTAAAACTCAGTTTGAAGCGCCTAAAAGTATGCAATAATTTGTGAGTCAAGATATAATTTTTTATCGGCAAGATTTTTAGTTAAACAAATAGTTTTAGCACTTGGCAGCATTAGAATATTTAACACAATTTTGTTAGTAAAAATGATAACTTATTTTTCTGTCGTGCTCTGTCAATTTTTGGGAATTTAGTCACATTTACTTTTGTTAAATATTTTGAATGAATTTGTGATTTTTCTGTTAATAATATATTTTTTTTTTTTAATATTATTGTAGAGAGAGACAGACAGATGTAAAACAGATGTTTCAAACAGATGATGACATGAATGCTGACAGAGAAATGGAGCAATGACTGACCATGTGATATGTGACTCAAATGAATTCAAAAATTACCACCAAGAATTTGATTTTTAAAGGAAAATTTACTAAATGCTATAGAGCATTTTCCATATTGGCTGAAAATGAAACACCCTATTGATATCTAGTGAAAAATTGCAAGTGAAACATATAGATGTATATATAAATATGATACACTAAAAAATGGTCATAGTGCAATAAATTGTTTAAAACTGTTTGAGTATTCTATTAGATATCACAAAAAAAAAAAAAAACCATATTTTAACAGTTCAAAAAAACCAACTTACTGCACTCTGCCCAACTATGATATTGTTATATGAGCATGTAAGTGCAACGCAACACATCGAGCGCTCACGACAGAAGAATAAATATGAAAATAATTTCAACAATTTTGCCACAAATTTTTAATGCAATGCAGTTAAGTTTTTTCTCAAAAATAATGCAAAATTTTCAAGCCAAAAAAATAATAATTTTGAATTTACCTTGCTCGAAAATTCGCAATCATCTCAATGTTTAGCAAGTAATAATTGCACATACATAACAATTTTATTGTGTTTTATTACGTGCGTAAAATTTGTAGTTATGTGTTAGAAAATGTACGTATTACTGCCTTTATAGGGATCCTCAAAATCGGATACTTGCTATAATGAGATACGAAAATAAAATTAAAAAAATTTGATATTTGTTTGTTTGTATTCCTGTTGTTTTGACAATTGTCCAGGAAACTGAATAGTTAATATGGAAAAAGCTAGTATGCATGTATATGTGCTTTGATGGCAATGAAATGTGTAGTATAGTGTTGATGTGAGCGCTGCACCGAGCGAACTCGAGGGGGGTAAACTTTTTATAAAAAAAAAGAAAAAAAAATATGTAAACATTTTTGCCATTTTATTTTGCTCTTATTTGTTAAATATACAGGGACTGCTTTCTCATATAGACTTATTTAAAAAAGTCTGACACTTCCACCTCAACGGCCATTAGTCTGAATAGGGGTGGAAACGAAAAATGTTAGTATTAACACCATCACATCACGTGATAATTTTGTATTCAAAGGTGCGATGCTTCCCTTTTAGCTGTTCCGCGTTTCGACAGTTCGCAATCCTTTTTATGTCCTGACACAGTCGGAAGTGATGTCACACGATCGATGTAGCATCACCAAGTAGCGTCTCCAGTGAAAATCACATCAACAAGTGATACAAAAGAGTTTATGTGGTGATGTCACATCCTAAAGCGCAAACGAAATGATTTCTTAAGTGATATTAAGGGTCTCATTATGTATGACGAATGATAGCTCAGACGAACGATTCGTCTGCTTCTAAAATCGCATTTTCTTTCATATTTGTTTTTTTATGTCAAAGAAAAGTCGACAATATTAAAAAAACTCTATAGAGCGAATAAAAATGATTGATAATGCGATGGCTACACGATTTTGTGAGCAGACGTATCGTTCGTCTGAGCTATCGTTCGAGATACATAATGAGGCCCTAAGTGAACATTTAATACGGAATATTTTGCAGAATTACAGGTGATTTCTCACCAAGTCATGACACATCAACGACCGATATCGCATCACCTAGTTATGCCAGATCAACGACCGATATCGCATCACCTAGTGATGTCACATCAACAACCGATATCGCATCACTTATTAATATCACATCAACGAAAGATAACGCATCACCTTTTAATATCACGTGATGTCAGATGAATGTTCGATGTCGCGCCCTCCTAGTGATGTCGCCTCTGCGACCGAAGTCACTTTGTATCACCTATCAAAGTCACATCACTCGCATCACCTGGCAATGTCACGTTAACGACCTATAACGCATCACCTAGTAATGTCACGTTAACGACCGATGTCGCATCACTCAGTGATATCACACCAACGATCGATATCGCATCACCAAGTGATGTCATATCAATGATCGATGTCGCGCCACCTTGCGATCACTTTGTGATGACAAAAACCCAATTGATAACGCATCACCTAGTGATGTCACATAACCGATTGCTGTCGCATCACCTAGTGAGGTAACATAAACGATCGACGACGCCTCCTATTGATGTCACATAACCGATCGCTACCGCATCACCTAGTGATGTCACATCACAACAATTGTTACGAAAGATTATGCCTACAAATGAAAGTTGCGCACCAGACGCCCATAAAAACAATACAATATCAAAAATTTGAGATAATAAATTAATTGTTTAGAAAATTTATATAAAAATTTAAAATTTCTATGTTACAAGATATATTCTAAGTACAAAGGACTATGCGAATTTTGGTTTCAGTTCAAATATTAAAAATCTATGCAACATCCAATTGAGGTATTGCAGTTAATTTTTAGCTTTTGAATTTTTTGCTTAAATAATTAATTAATTTTTTAAGGTTTTATTATTATTATTATATTTTTTTTTTTGGTTTTTCTTCTTTTTAATGGAAAAATACTAACAAACTTAACATGCTGACAGTCAATTACCTATGTATGTTTGTATGTTATATAAATATATGTGGCTTAATAATACATTTACTTTATTTTTAAGAAGTACTTAAACTACTGCTTAATTTACATATGCCCTCACTGAATTTTAATGCTTAACGCTTAATTCGCCAGCATGGCAAGGTTGATGTCACAACTTAAACTTACTTGAATTTTTTTTGGTATCATTTCATTTTTTTACTAATTATATTTACACTTTTCCTGGCCATTTATTATAGTATTTTCATTGTCATGTCTCATGAGACTGAGCTTAGTTGACTCTAACGTTCCACTTAAACCTTTTACTTAAAAACGAGACTTACTTTAAAGCGCTGAGCACAGCATTTAGGTGAATTTCATGAATTTTGCAAAAGCGGATTTAATGGAAACCCAATCAAATTTTACTTTCACTTTGACTTCTTCGTCGTAGCATACCCCCAGACGCTGTGCGCATTCAATTACAATAATTCTGTTTTCCTTGCGCTTAAGTTGTTTTCACATGAATTTCATTTGTGCTATCATCACACACACACACACACACACTCAAACCCAATTTAAATATGCACTTCACGATAACTTTGTTTCAGCATGTATTTCACATGACCACCATTACGTCCAGCTGAGACAACAACACGCGGTGATTCAGCACTCACGGACGTTTGTGGCGCATTGGTTGTGACGCTTGTGACATTGCTGATTTCAATACTTTCGACTGCTGGTAAGCCAACATCTGCAATGGCTAGGTAATCTTTGTCGCAGTTGCCTGCGTCATCTTCCTCGTGGTTATCGTCTTCATGTGCCATCTCCTCTACTTCATTATCCTCATCATCGTCGTCGTCCTCACAGAATGAATAACCCAAATCTTCTTCATCCTCATCCGCATTTGCCTCAGCTTCGCTTTTAACTTGCAAGTCATTACGCTTCGACTTTTGCGCGTTGCTATCTGTGTCCCTTCGCATTTCATCAGCTAACTGAAGCTGCTGTTGCGCCCACTGCTCTGGTAATGCCAATTGCTTGTGCAGATTTTGTCGTGTACCCGGTTTGGTAGCATAAATTAATTCGGGATGATGTTTGGTGAGCGCTTCCAAAGCTTCCAATGATGCGGCAGGATTAAGGCTTACGTGTGGGATGCGTAATTGTGCAGTTGCGGTAATTTGTTTGATTTCTTCTGCGAGCTCTTCGCTCATTTCAGATTTTTCTTCTTCTTCATCGGGAGATGGTGTGCCAGACGGATTTTTAATTGCTGAAGCGCTTGGATGAGTATCGATTGTAATTTTCTCAGCTAATTTGCTAGGCATTTTTTGCGCTTCCGTTGTTTGCTCTTCCCCTCTAGCATCGCCCTCTCCACCAACGGGCGACGAAATGGGTTTAAAAGTACATTGCTCATGCCATGATAGCGGCCGAAAGACTAGCGGTCCACCTTCAATGGTATAACGCTTTCTGTTGCGCGGCTGCATACCTGACTCTGCAAGGGCTGCGTGCCCATTATGTTGTTGTTTGTCTTGCATTTGCATACGTAATTGTTGTAACTTGCCAGCCACAGTTTGAGAGGGCTGAAAGTGGAAAGTATGATATTTGCGTAGCGGCAGCTTGACTGGTCTGCGTGCTTGTAAATAATCAACGCTGTGAACGGAAGTACTAGTTGCGCGTGAAGCGCCATCTACTGGAAATGTTAAATTCAATGTAGCGCTCATCTTAGCAGTAGCGTCATCTCTCGGAGTCAAAGCTTTGGTTAGAGGCGCGTGCTCTTCGTCAGCATTACCGCCTAGCGGTACTAATCTTCTCGGTTGTTTTAGCATTGCAGCATTTCTGTTGTTGTTATTTGTCGTGTTGCTATCAACATTCTTAGCAACATTATCATTGTGTTCGTTGTTGTCATTATGTTTCTCATTGCTAATGCTATCGGCGCTTGCGTCCTCATTTCGTCGGATTAGCAACGATTGTTCACGTTGCTGTTGACATTGATGCCAATTGCTGTTGTCATGCTTGTATTGTGATTTAATTTGTTGTTGTTGCTGTTGCTGTACTGTTGTTGCTGTTGTTGCCTTGAGCGCGCTGTTCGCAAATTGGGCGCTATAATTGTGGGCGCGTGCTTGGCCGATGTCGTTGTTGGCGCCGCTGTAGGCGATGTACCTGATATGTGCGTAGGGGTCGCTGATAGTTTTTCGTCGTAATTTCTTATTGCCGCCATGGTCGCAGTAGGCGCTGGTGGCGGTGGCGGCGTTGGCAATGCAGGCGGTCGTTGTGTTGTGTTCGCTTGCTAGAAATGGATTAGTATTGCCAATTGCAAAATGCTGTTAGTTAGTTATTCGGCAAAGATTATTGTGTTTAATGGCAAGTGGTGATGGTTGCATGCGACATGCACACGTGATATTTGCATCAAATGATGATATGAATGGGTCATTTCATGGGAGGATAAAAAGCGTATGCATATTTGGTTGCGTTGCAAAAAAACCATAAAAGTACGATGATGTTTGACCAACAGAAACAAAAGAAGAGAACATGAAATGAAATTAAAAAAATATGAAAAATAAAATTATTAAATAAAAATTTGATATTTTTTTGGTATAAAATGAGTAATAAACGATGGTGTGATGGTACAATATATACTCAGCTGAGCGCTTTGGTCTAAGTTTGGGTGTGATCGAGCATATTTCGTGTTACTTTTCCTTGACACATTGGACTGGAACATTTTTTTTTTCAGGTACAGTGATATTTTTTTGAATGCCGAATGTTCCGGGATTGTTTTGAGACTTCTTAGCCATCATTTTCGGACTATTTCGGGATGACTTGAGGATTATTTGGGACTGATTCGCCATTGTTTCGGGACTTCTAAGGGATAATTTCCGTACTATTTCGGGATGATCTGTTGACTTTTTTCGGTTTTCTAAATTTTGGTTTGCACATTTTTTATACCATTTCTCGGTACTTTTAGTTATATTCGTATCCATGCAGGGGCCTTTGTGGGATCACCTAAAAATTGTTTCGGGACTGTTTGGGGATTGTTTCGGGATTGTCTCGGGACTTCTTAGGGATCATTTCCGGATTATGTCGGGATAACTTCTTGATCATTTCGGTACTGCTCATTGTTTCGGGACTTCTAAGGTATAATTTCCAGACTATTTCGGGATGATCGCTTGACTTTTTTCGGTTACCTAAATTTTGGTTTGAACATTTTTTATACCATTTTTCGGTACTTTTTGTTATATTCGTATCCATGCAGGGGCCTTTGTGGGATCACCTCAAAATTGTTTCGGGACTGTTTCGGGATTGTTTCGGGATTGTTTCGGGACTTCTTAGGGAAAGTTGTCGGACTATTTCTGTATGATTTTTAGACTTTTTTCGGTTATGTAAGTTTTGGTTTGTTTTTTTTTAAATCATTTCGAAACGTTTTCTTTATAATTCCCCTTTTGGGACTTTTTCGGTATAAATGGCGGAATAAACTGGGACCTTTCTGGGTCAATTCAGAACTTTTTTGTGATCATTTCCGAACATTATCAGCACCATTTTCTGAAATAACCTCGAAAATATTCCAAGGGTTAGATGATTTTGGACTAAAAATTGCTCATATTTGTAAAACTAATCTAATCAGAAGTCGACAGTGCCACGCCCAAATTTAGCTCATTACAGGTTTATTATGGACTGAGTTATCACTTTCCTGTGTTCTCCAAAGAATGTTCATACAAAAATTTCATACTTTGTGACCTACACGCAGCTGAGTATAAAAAATAAATAAATAAATAAAAACAAAACATTCGATCTAAGCTACACAACAAACATAAAACTCCAAGCTTAAGCATTAGTAAACAATTATGTACAAACCTCAATTCCTGTTACAGATCCCGCTGGCGCCAATCCGGCTTGCTGTTTCATACAACGACGTGTGCCACTCGCACTAGCCGTACTTGCAACGCTCAACGATGATGCCGAATGTCTATGATGACCCAATTGATACTGTTCAAATTCCTCGGGCGTTGTAACATCGGCAGGTTTCTGATGTAGACCACAACGTGAAGCAGTCATACCCATGCCCGTGCTACCCTTCATAAGTGGCCCAACGCCAATCAATGTACCGGTGCCACTGCTATACAACGAATTGCAGGATGACAAGGATGTGGGATCAGTCGAACCATGACCGCCATGGCCATCATTTTGCGAAGACGAAGCAGACTCATACGATGAATTGACTAAAGTCGAAGAGCTTGGCGAACATGAACGCTGCTCTGCTGTAGGCTGACCATCCACATTCATATAGACAGGCAACGTTGCACCGTTTGTTAGGGTATTACTCTTGTTGTTGGCGTTCGGTTGACGCGCTGACTTTTTATAATTAACTGCATTGACGAGACCACCACCAGCGCCACCGGCTAATGTGCTATTGTGGTGTTTACTCAACTTTGTACCCTTGGGCGTTTTTGGTGGTGGCGTGCCGCTAAACATAGTTCCTGCGCGCTTGCTACACGCTGATAGTGGTGGTGGCGGCGGTACAGGCGTCACACATTCATACGAACTATTCGATATGCCTGAATCACTGCGATAGATGCTCAAACGCTCTGGCTCAATTAAATTGAAATCATCCTTTTGCTGATGTCGGCGATGGTGATGTTTTTTCTTGTGACCCGTTTGTCCAGCATGTGTGCCGCTGCTACCGCTTGCAGCATTATTCAAGTTGCTCGGTTGCGGATGTAGTAGAATGGTGGCTGTGCCACTCACACCACCACCTCCGCTAGCGGCTGACGATGGATGCGCTTCTACGGCGCACTCGTGTATTTGTATAGCGCCACCGCTATCGGCTGATAAATTCTCATAGGCAGGTGGATCATAGAAGCGCATCAATGCGGACGTTTTAATCTGTTGATGTGACGTAGGTGTGTGTTGGGCACCCGGGCCAGCGGAGTCAATATCGCCAATGCTACCACCAGCAAAGGAATGATGTCGTTTACATTTGTTGCCGCCATTGCTGCCGCTGGTATATATGAGTGAGGCGTTCAATATACCAGCGCCGCCGCTACCATTGGCTGGTGATTTTTGCGCGCCTTTATTCTTGCCCCTACCGCCACCGCCAGTAAATTTGAGTGAATAAAATTTCTTATCCTCCATTTTAGCATCATACATTGGCTTGCGCTTGCCACCAACACCGCGTTGCATAGATCCATTACTTCCTTCTACATCCAATATATGCGGTTGGCAGGCATTATCGGCTATACAACTGCTACTGCTGCTCGTTTCATATTTCTTGAAATTGCTTATTGCCAAAAAGGGATTTGTGCTGGTGGCGCGCGCGCGTTGTTCATCATTGTTTACGGCGCTACTATTATTGCGCTCAACCACAGCGTATGTGGGATAATCGCGTTCGTTGATTGCAGCGCCACCTTGTTGCTTTTGCTGTTGTTGTTGATGATAATATTCGGTGTAACTTTTCGGAAAGCAATTATTCAGATTGTATGTAATTTGATGTGGTGTCGTTGTAGTGCTGCCACCGATGCTGCCGTTCATATAACCGCTGCCACCAGTTGGCGCGTTGCCGGCGCCTATACTGTCGATGTCGCCGAGGCCGCCGCCACCACCACCACCGCCATCCGCCATCGAAATCAACATATGTTGTTGTTGTTGGTGATGTGGCTGATACATGCCTTTGTTGTGTGAATTCATTGTATGTGATTGCTGGTGTTGCTGGTGCTGTTGATTCGCAGTTATAATCCGTCCCCCGTTGCTCCCCATATATTGCATGGTATTGTACTGAGGTTGTTGTTGTTGTTGTTGCTGTTGGTGTTGTTGATGATATTGAAATTGTTGTTGGTCGTATTGGTCTTGTTCGTAGTGCTGCTGCTGCTGTTGTTGTTGCTGGGCAATATTTCCATTGAGTCTCTTGGGTCGTGGAGCGACGCGCACCACATTGGTGTTGTTATTAAAATTTGTAAGAGTCGTAGAGAACTGTGCGCGCGTATGAGCGCATCAGCGCGCGGTTAAATAGACACACGTACAAAGGGCGGTTAGTGATTGCATGGTTTTAGTCGGTTGGTTTCGTGATTTTAGTCATTGTTGTTTGTTGTTATTTTTGGTTTTTCGGGTTTCATTTTCGTTATACGTTGTTTTTGGGTTTAGCGTAGCGTGTTTGCATGCGGGAGGGCGAAAAAATAAGCAAAATTACTTTTGGTTAGTTTTTGTTAAGGCTGTAGCAATTTTTTTTTTAATCTTTCAATATTTTTATTAGCATATAAATTGGAGAATTAAGTATTAGAAAAGCTTAACTGTAGGCAGAAGTTATGGAATTTAGTGGTTATTTCAGTGACAAAAAGTAATAACAGCCAAAGTCGAGTATGAGAATTTTTTTAACGCCCACTTGCACACGGAAAGTTATCTTTTTAGCTCAGACTTAACGTCAAATGAGCGGTTAAACTCACAAATATTTTTAAAATTTCTCTGAGTAAAAAAATTGTGCAAGTGGGCCTTGGAACACAATACTCATAATTAATAAGGTTGTCATTGGACTTTGGCGCTTATTGCTTGTTGTCAGAGAATTTCATACAAGGAAGAAAGTGCTAGAGAAGTGTGGGTGTACCTTTAAGAATGAATTTTAAACGAAAACGTAAAAGTTTTGAACTTAAAGCTAAGCATTGCTTAAGAATAATTTTTTAATAATTAAATTAATTTATTTTGATAACGCTATTTATATTCATTATTCAAAACCAAGCTAGGCCACCCAGGAAACAGCTCCAAGGTCAATGGGTTCCCAGCCCGGCGCAACCCTGGGTAACAGCCCTGCTTGAAAATATTTTTTGATTGGAATACTAGATGCCTGATTATGGCCCCTATCTTTGTTGACTCCTGGTCTAAAGTTCTCACGTGTGGTTATTTTTAGTTGCCCTTTGTTGGAGTCGTAGCTTCTGCTGTGAATTTCAGCTGAGGCTTAGTTTGTATAGCCTCCAAACTTTGTTCCACCTTTGCCGACTTTGAGTTGCAGGCTGTTTTTTCTTCAGCCTTCTTTTCTGCCTTTACTTTTTTATCACTGCCGCTAGCTTTACTTTCTATCCAGAGCAGAGATGGTTTAGTTTTGAGCCTCAGTTTCACTTCGGCATACCCAAAACTGATAATGTTATTTTGGTGGCGGATTGTTTCCGCTGCCACCGGATCTACAGCTATTACGATTTCCGCAGCTGTAGCCCTACTTATCCGACTAAGGATTCTCCAGTATCTGTTATCAAGGGCCGAGTTTTGAACAGAAATAATTCTGAGGATATGATCATTTGATGAGTAATCTGTCTCTTTAACATACACGACAAAAATGATGCGACGGGGTACCTCCCATCCGGCACTACCTTCAGTTTCGCGTCCTCGCACGGAGTTAGTGGAGTGTGCGGTACTATAATCCTTGCAAACAATTGAAAGCCACCCTTGGCGAATCGTGCAGTCCGTAAAGCGGGGACTAGTAGTACCAACTTGAAGTTCCCACACTTCATTCAGAACGGCCCTCCTTATGATATCCAGTTGTTCAGTAGACCAGTTGGTAGTAGGATAATCTAGTGGGATTACGCCCAGCTTAACAATGGTCAGGGCATCTTTAAAATATAGTGACTGTCCTGCCAACGCACCATCAGGATGAGCCGCGGTTAGTAAAGCACTGGCTGCCTCATCATCAAGAGGCATCTGCCTTGTCCTCTTTTGGAAATTTGGTGGGGTCGTACTGTTGGATCGCCCGCTTTTATTATTTTAGCCAAGAGTTTATTCAAACGCTTACGAACGGCACCATTCAACCGCTCACTTTTACCAGAATTTACAGTAGCACGGGTGGCTTGCTCAACCCCGCCGTGTCTGCGGCTTCATCAGTTTCAGATTCAGTAAGCAGTTCAGCTCTAGATTGATTTGTGTTATTATTTTTTGTGTTCAATTGGTCTATATATTTCCCACGAGTATAGGGGAGAGTAGGTCAGCTGGGACATAGCCCCCGATATCCCAGTAAGACTCATTGCAACCAGAGTGCACCAGGTATCTGGAGGCCACCGTTATAAGACACACTAGGTAGGTAGCACGGTACGGATAACACT
Organism: Campiglossa producta; assembly: GCA_964058755.1. Classification (NCBI taxonomy): domain Eukaryota; kingdom Metazoa; phylum Arthropoda; class Insecta; order Diptera; family Tephritidae; genus Campiglossa; species Campiglossa producta. The sequence continues at coordinate 29,446 of CAXKVI010000139.1, forward strand.
CGAGATTACGGGTTTTATTGAGTTGTCCTCTCTATGGATATTAGTTGCCTTTTACGACAGGCATTCCTACCGGGGGCGTATTCCGCAGGAAGTTAACTTCAAAAATTTATAAACAAAATAAAAGTGAGAAAATAGTTTTTGTTGGAGCGATTTGAAATATCTCACCGTTATACATAAAGTTATAAAAAAGTAAGGTAGTAACGAAATACAACTAAAAAAATAAGGCAACTTATTCAAAGTACCAAAAACATATCTATCTGACTCCATGAACGTAAATGAAAAGCTATTTCATATACTGGGTACCCATGGTTGCGGGTTATATACTAAGCCAACGATAACGGTAAATCTCCAACAAGAGCCGGGCCTCCAGTGTAATATTTTTTTACCCGTAATCCCGGAATTATTCGGGATTTGCCGAGTTTGAAAAAATATAAAATAATATAATGAATGCCGGAAGAAGTATCAAAAAACGCGTTTTGACTTCAAGTTCAATAATCTGAAAGCGAAAATACGAGTTTTTGTTCCAGTTAAAAGTTACTTCGAAAAATTTTTAAAATCCCGAAATCCCGGGATCTTTAAAAGACTTAGAATATACTAGTTAGTTTGGATGGATTGCCCCAAAAATAACTATATGTAGTTCTAATTTCAATAATCTGAAAGGGGAAATTCAAGTTTTTGTTCCAGTGCAAAGTAGTTTGGAAAAAAAGTATTATTTTAGCGCGTCCGATCCAAAAATATTATGTGTTTATGTGCAGCACACCTTTCTGAGCTGAAATATCTCTCTTCGTTTTCGGATTATGCATGCCGAGGTAAAAACGCGTCTTTTAATACCTCTCCCGAACTTTTCGGACTGCATCCGAGATAGTCCCGAATAATCTCGGGAGCGCGGGATTGTCATATTAAAATCCCGAAACCCTGGTGTCTTCAAAACGCTTCAGGATTCGATGGTCTCAGGACCCCGGGATTGTCATATTAAAATCCCGAAATCCCGGGATCTTCAAAACGCTTCGGGATTCGATGGCTTAGTATATACTATTTAGTTTGGATGGATTGCCCCAAAACAATAACTATATGTAGTTCTAATTTCAATAATCTGAAAGTGAAAATACAAGTTATTGTTCCAGTGGAAAGTTATTGGCAAAAAATGTATTATTTTACCGGGTCCGATCCAAAAATTGGGCTGTGAACCATGGTATTTATGTGCAACACACCTTTCTAAGTTGAAATATCTCTCTTCGCTGTCGAATTATGCATGCCGAGGTAAAAACGGGTATTTTATTACCTCTCCCGAACTTTTTGGCCTGTATCCGAGATAGTCCCGAAAAATCTCGGGACCGCGGGATTGTCATTTTAAAATCCCGAAATCCCGGGATCTTCAAAACGCTTCAGAATTCGATGGCTTAGTATATACTAGTTAGTTTAGATGGATTGCCCCAAAAAAATAACTATATGTAGTTCTAATTTCAATAATCTGAAAGCGAAAATACAAGTTTTCGTTCCAGTGAAAAATTTTTGGCAAAAGATTTATATTTTTACCATAAATTGGGACGCGGCCCATGAAATATCGCTCTTCGCTTTCGGATTATGCATGCCGAGGTAACAACAGGTATTTTAATACCTCTCCCGAACTTTTTGAACTGCATCCGAGATAGTTCCGAAAAATCTCGGGATCCCGGGATTGCCATTTTAAAATCCCGAAATTCCAGGATCTTCAAAACGCTTTGGGATTCGTTGGCTTAGTATATACTAGTTTGGATGGATTGCTTCAGTAAATAGTTCTACGACCTAAAAAGTCTTTAAAATCTATTTAAAGCAAAAAATTAAAAAATTCCAAATGGGACGGCCAAAATCGCTTAGGCGGTTAAAGTAAGTAAAAAATTCAAAAGAAGATTTATATAACTCAAAAAAGAGAAAAATTCAAAATAAATTCGGTTTTAAAAAAAAATCAATAAAATGGCAAAAACAATGATACATGGAACAATTTTCTAAAAAACCAAATTCTTGATTTTTTTTTTCTAATGAAAAAGTTTGCAAGTGTAAAATGATATGAAAACAAAAGTTATGTGTATCTATTTGCTAGCTAATGACAATGAATGTTAAACAAGTTGTGGATATTAAATGTAAATAGATGCATTACAACAAATATATGTATATATTTTTCTACTAAAATATTAAATTTAGAATAAATAAACAATGATATTTATTTGTTTTCTTTTGCTACTATAAAATTTAACACGTGTTTGTTTAACAATTTGCAATAAATTTTTTCTTTTAACTTGATTGATATACCAACTACAACACATTTTAGCATACAAAACAGAAATAGTACAACAATTTACAATGCTACAACTAATGAAAATATAATTTTCGTAAACAAAAAAAAAAAAAGGTTTTTGCGGTGAAAAAAAAAAAATTTCTAAAAATTTTTGATAGCTTGAGTGAAAGTTTGAATGAATGGAACAGATGAGTGTATTTTTGTGGTTGTAAAGCAATTTGTATGAGAGTGTGTTTGTGTGCAAATAGATTGTGCCTAAAAGTATGGTGAAAAGTATAGTGATAGTGATGTGCTGATGTGAATTTTTTTTTTTCAGTTTTTACTACTAATTGTTAGTTAATAATTAGTTATAAATATTATTGTATGTATGTATGTAAGTACCTTATTAGGAGCCGTTTGCAGACCATGAAATGGTAGATTCTCATACTCGCCAGGTTCCGTCAATGGATCCCCCAGTGAAGATGACTTGTCTTGTACTGTTTTGCGTTTGCGTTTGGCGAGCCGATATATTATTGTATATATATATATATGTATATATTTTAACGCGCAGTTTCAAAAATTTATTCAAAATAAATTTCATTCGCAAGTGTTGCATATTTTGGGGCGTAGCAGCAAATTTCATGTACACATAAAAAAAGATAAACAAAGAGTGTTAAAAAAATGTAAATTAATAAAAAAAAAAAAATTGATTTAAAAAATTTAAGAAAAAATGTGATTTAAAAGGGTAAAAACTATTTAATGGAAATATTTTCGAATGGATCTTTGAAAGAAAAAAATAAATAGAGTTCGTAAAATATGTCAAAATCAAACGCCTAAAATTATGCAAACAAAATTGCGACAATTTAACCAATTTTTTTTTTTTTTTTTTGAAATAAATTTACAAAATAATTTTCAGGCGCTTGATTTGACATATTTTTTCGATCTCCAGTAATAAACCTAACATAAATTAAATTTTATTTTCATATCCTAAAAATATGCAAAATGTAAATGATACATGTGATAAATAAGAAAAACAAAAATTAAAAAAATTAAAAAAAAATTAAGAAAAAATGACAGAACATAAAAAAATTTAGATTTGTGTAGTTTTTGGTTTTATTATTTTCTTAGTGTTTTATTTTTTTTTTTTTTTCTTTTGAAAAATAATTATGACAACACTCAGTGTTGGGTACAAAAAAAAATAGGAATTTGACATGCGCAACATTTAAAGCTAACAAAAACTGCAGGCAAACAGCGTTTGTTATAAAAAAAATTAAGAAATATAGAAACATTTAAAATTTAACAGTAAAATTTGCAAAGCTCACAAAATTAGAAAAAAAAACACATCACAAATTTAACTTATTTAATTCAAATACGACACAACATTCAGAATAATGAAAAAATCTAACTTTTAATATCTAAAAGTATATGGAAAACTGAAATATTTTGCTTACTTGCGTATAGTTGTTAAATTAGGACTTCACACGATGAAGCATTTAAAATTACTTAAACACACACAATAATATATAAACAAAAAAAAAGCAATTAAAATAAACTGTATATTAGTTAGAGTTAAATTTTTTTGTTAATCATTTTTTTTTTTCATTTAAAATTATGACGTCGCTATGATCATGAGAGTGGAGCTTTAAAAGCTCTCGCGCAAGCTTTTTTGTTCTGAGCAAAAGCTTTGAATTGAGCTTTGATATCTGAAGCGGGTTGACAGGAATTGGTTTAATGAAAGCACCCGGACTTCGCACAGAGAACCTTACACTCAGAAGTGCATATATTTTGAGGGGCGAGTCGATTGGGCTAATGAACTAATGTTAAAAGGGTTTCGCATTTTAAGATTGTGAGCATAAAATCAACTTTACATTGAGAAGTACTTTTATTAGTCCAGTTTTTGAAAATTTTTAGCTGGGGCCGCTTCCAAAGGATCTCTACAGTATGTGAAGGTCGAGCTATTACTTTCTTTAGTGAAAGAGTGGTCATTGCACCAATAAACTAATGTTATCCGTTTTTGCTCACTAGCAAGCGCCGAAGCAAGAGCGTATGTTGTTTAACTGTTTTTGCAAGTGAGCGACTGAGCATAGCCAGCTACATCCATTGATTGGTCAATGCGATCATAGCACTCTCACGAGCGCAGCAACAATTTCATTTTTCGAGAGGTCAAACAAAGAGCATAATAATATGTGTGAATATGGTTCTCAGATTTTCGGACAATTGTACCACTAGGGCCTAGGTCTGATCTAAAGACTCTAACTCATGCCGGAAGAGATAATTCGTAGCCGAAACTTAATTTTTTTATAATAACGAGTAAACGAGGGGTTTAACTGAAAACAGTCTGATGGGCTATCAACATACGCGTTATTATGACTTTTCCTCACACGGGATTGCGATTCCTGGAACCGAAAGACTTCTCTGCATTCACCCTAAACCAATTTTGTGATAGCAGCTTAGCAGATGTAGGCCAAAGTTGAAAACGTTTTCTGAAGTCCTACTTAAATGAAATATGGATCCATGAAAACACACAGGAAATCAAGGAACAATAAAGAGTAGGTTTCTCTGGGTCTTTCGGCTGACAAGTATATGGCCACAGTAGGTTGAGATGCACTTGGTCTCATTGTCATCAATTAGATTAGGGCCCGCCAGAATTGCAAGTGAGGGTGCATTTGTCAAAGAGCAGTCATCTCATTCAATCACATTATATTAAACCTTTTTGCTCCCTCGCTCACTAGAAACCACCGAGACAACAGCGTATGTTGCTGCTACGACATCCATGATTGGTTAGTGCGATCATTGCGCTCTCCCAAGCGTAGCGACAATTTCATTGCTCGAGAGGTCAAGCAAAGTGCGTAATAATTTGGGTGAATTTGATTTTAAGATTTTCGGACAATTATACCACTAGTTGCCTAGGCCTGAATTAGATTAAAAAAAAAAAAAAAAACTATTAACCACGAATATTATTCAGAGCGTGATGCGATGTGATGTGGTAATGTGAGCAATTGGGAAGGAAGAGAAAAAAACTGACAGAAATTGAGCGCATTTATTTAGGTATGTCGCGCGCTGAAATACTTTGGCGTAAAAAAGACTATGTTTAGCCACTTCGATTTCGCTGATGATCCCCAATTTTTTTTTTTTCAAAGGAAACCTTTTTTTTGTTGAGACGAGTCTTCCGAGTAGTTTTTTTGTTGTTTCACAAAACGAATACATATGTTATGTCGAATCATGAATGCATGAATGTAAATGTAAATAGCTATGTTGTAATGAACTACGATATGTTATGAATAATGAGTGATGAAAATGAATTAATTGATCTTTTCTTACTTTGTACGCGTTCGACTTTCGTCGGCGAAACTGTAGCCACATTGCGTTTCTGCAATGGTGGCGGTGCTGCCTTGAATGGCGGTGGTGGGCGTGGCGGTGGTGTACGACTCTTCAATGTGCCACGGCATAGCTGTTGCGATCGTCCACGCGTTGGGGTCGTAGTGTTGCTGGTGCTGTTCCTGTTGCTGTTGTTGTTCTCGATCTTGTTGTTGTTGCAGCTGCTGTTTACGTTGACGATCCCATTCGCGTCGTTGATGGCCATCACTATATTGTGGATGTTCGTCGTTTGTGGAGTTTTGCCGTATGAAGGCATTTGAAATGTCACAGAGGCAGGTGATCGGAGATTGTCGGCTGGTTGTTGTTGGTGTTGCTGCTGCTGCTGCATATGCGTCTGCATAACTAGAGGCGATTGTAGTGGCTGTGCTCTCACTGCTGCGACTGTGACTGTTGGTGTGACTGTATTGGTTACATTAGAAGCAGAAGAGTGTTCGCAATTTGTGTTAAGCTCAGTAGCGCTAGCATTTGTGATATTGTTGTTGTTGTTGTTGTTGCAATTGCTGTTGTTATTACAATTACTGCTACTACTATTATTCGTACAAGCGGCGACAGTATTGCCGCCTTGCGATGTGCGTACTGGCGATTTTTTGTACGTGACTACAAAAGTGATGCGTGAGTGAGTGTGAGTGTGCGTGTTTTGTGTATATGTATTTGCAAGCCATACGAAAATTCAATGAAAATGAAAATTAAACAAAAGTTTAATGAGAAAAAGGAAATAAAAATTTTAAAATAATTTTAATTATTTACCACTGCCACTGCAACGTATGCCCTTAAGACGATGCTCCGCGCCAAAAGGCGACTTTTCATTCGCTTCCGCGCCATCCGCGCGCCTTTGCCATAATGCGCCAGCACTCGCTTGCCACATGCCGCCTAGCAACCCAACATGGCTGCGTTGACTATCACGTGTTGTGTCCTCGCCTGCCCGGCGTCGTCGAAAGATATTCGCAAAGAACTTTTCAACGCGTCCCATGCGCCGTGCACCAACGCGCGTTATTGCCGTAATTCCACTGTTCGCCACTGCAGCGCTGGGCACTATCATCTGCTGCGCTCTTTCGTTTTGCGCGTCCTCTACATGCCTGTCATTTCTGACTACAGTCAACGCTGTCAATTGCTGTTCTTCTTCATTTTCTCTATTGGCACTTTGTGCTGTCAAATCTTCATTATTCGAATTAATATTGATGGAGTGTGTAGCTGAGGATTTCTTGAATTTATGCGGTAAAGTTTGACATATTACAGCATTCGCGCCCGCGTTCGGTTGCTCGCTGCCAACTCCTGCGGCACGCTTTTGCCGCCCAATTACGAAACGTCCGAGCGTTGATGTGCGCTTCGGCATGTCAGCGCCATCAGCACCATCTATGCGCTCTAGACCCTCCATATCACCAACACCAATACCAGAATTGGCTGTCTGTGTGGATACGTTGAGTAAAGTTGTTTGTGCGGTCGCCGCTGAGAAACCCGAGCAATTAAGTGTGGCACTCGATGTAGTGCTGCTGTCAGCTGCCGCTGCCATAGCTGTCAAATTTGTCAGTTGTGCTGTTAGTGTATGCGGTCGTAATGTCATACGATTAGTAGCTAGATTTTCTTTAGTATCGCTGCTGACATGAACCATAACGCCTGGGCGCAATGGCCAACGCGGCGGTGATTTGGGTGCTTGTGTGGCATGTCTGACGCGTAAGCTGGGTGTGCGTGTAGGTGATGTGACAGCGCTATGTGTGGGTGTGTGCGTGGGTGTAGGTGTAGCGCTGGCGGTGGGTGTGGCAGTGGGCGTAGGTTTTGTGATACTTGGTTTAGGTGGTGGCAGTGGTGACTTGAGTGGCAGTTTTGGTCCTTGCAATTGTGGTAATTCTTGCGCTGCTAAATTTGTTGTAAGACAACCTGTGGTTGGTTGTTGTTGTTGTGGCGCAACGGTCGCAAGTGCTGGTGCAACCACACCTACTTGTGCTGCATTTGACTGATAAGAGAGTACGCTATTTGAACGTGATGAGCGTGTGTTTGTGAGTTATTGTCGTCATGAGTTGATGTGTTGATGCGATTGTAAGGCGCGTGGCGTTATTTTATATATATATTTTTTTCGTTTATTTATTTTTTTTTTAATGAGAAGCAAAAATTAAAAAAATAACAGCAACAACATTTAGACAAGCACAAAGATATTAGTGTTTTTGGAGCAATTAACGGTGCACGCATCAAAATATGCAACGAAAAAGACAAAAAAATAAACAAAAATTAAATTAATAATTTTATTAAAAATTAGACACAAAATACATACTTATAAATTAATAAAGTGAATTCTAGTTAAATAAAAACTCGTGTTACATTGAAACAATTATAGTTTCAATAGTATTTATAAAAAAAGTTAATATAGTATAAGGCAACTAGCTTGAAATTGTCATATATGGAATACGGCCGAAAGTACCTTTCCTTTGATACCCATTTTGGTATATCAGGTTCTATATTTAAAAAAAATTGGGATAGGTGGCAACCCTGTAAACCGCCCTAAGTGGCAACCCCCATGTATATAATCTTAGAATGACTCAAATTGTCTATATGCCAAATTTTATCTAAATCGATCGAGCAGTTCCCGAGATATACGAAAAAATAAATAAATTGCGGCTAGCTGGCAACCTTGCTAAAAATTGTTATATTTGGAATACGGCCAAAAATACCTTTCATTTGATACCCATATTGGCATATCTAACTCTATATTAAAACAAAATTGGGATAAGTGGCAACCCTGTAAACCGCCCTAAGAGGCAACGCCCATGTATATAATCTTAGATTGAATCAAGTTGTCTATATGCCAAATTTTATCCAAATCGGTCAAGAAGTTCCCGAGCTATACAAAAAAAAAAAAAATTGCGGTTGAGTGGCAACCCTAAGTGACAACCCTGCTTGAAATTATCTTATTTGAAATACGGTCGAAAATATCTTTCATTTGATACCCATATTCGTATATCCAGCTCTATATTTAAACAAAATTGGGATAGGTGGCAACCCTGTAAACCGCCATAAGTGGCTAATTCTGCTTGGGCTAACTTACAGTTTGTGCAATATGAGCTAGGTCCTAGAATTTCCCCTTCTATTTCATTTCTACCGCTAAACATCGTGGAGAAAATCTTGGGATAGGTGGCAACCCTGCAAACCGCCATAAGTGGCTAATTCTGCTTGGGCTAACTTACAGCTTGTGCAATATGAGCTAGGTCATAGAATTTCCCCTTCTATTTAATTTGCACAGCTAAACATCGTGGTGAAAATCGCCTACGCCTGAAAGTCGGCTACAATTTCTATTTCCGTTGCATAATTTCCGTTGCATAATTTCCGTTGCATCATCAGCCATTTTCTCAAATTTTACTCTCAATGAAAGCTTCATATCGCCGCCTAAGAAGTTAAATTCATTGAAAATTATTTTGAAACATGGTAATCTATCACTCAGCAGTCGAAATACGATACCCCGCCAAAAAAAAAGTGATTAAAATTCTGTGGGAAGTTCGTGGGATTTTTTATTTAAGATGTGGGATGTGAGGGAGTTTTTTCCCATTTTTGTAGGAATTTCAGCGGAGATTATCTGGCATCATTGGTGTAGTGATATTATAAGAGCTATTTGAATTATTAAACTGAATATGGTCTTAAGCAAATTAGCAAAATCAACATCGCTCTACTTTGGGCTTACGACCACTTCGGACCTCAGTACACCATTTTCAACCATTGAAGCTGATGAATGATGATTAGTTACTGTATTTACCAGGCATTTTCTTGGCTTAGTTAATGGGGGGCTTCACGAAGCGCCCGAAATATAAGAGGTTTTCGCCTTTACCCAGCTGTCAAACACGAACCAAGTGGTACAGATTATTGAAAATTTCACAGTAGTCTTTCAAGAAGTTGCATTTGAAGCTCTTTTCAAATATCGGGAAGCCACAATCAAAAAAGTTACCGAATTTTCTAATTACTTTTGTTGGATTACCGATGTGCCATGGCTTATGAGTAACATTGTATTTGAAGTGTGCTGAGCTCTTTTTTAAATATCGGGAAGCCAAAATCAAAAAAAGTTACCGAATTTTCTGACTACTTTTTTTGGATTACCGATGTGCCATGGCGTATGAGTAACATTGTATTTGAAGTGTGCTGAGCTCTTTTTTAAATATCGGGAAGCCAAAATCAAAAAAAGTTACCGAATTTTCTAACTACTCTCGTTCGATTGCCGGTGTGCCATGGCGTATGAGAAACATTCATGAATTTAGTGCTAACTCGACTTTGGTCGTTAATGCTTTCAGTGTAATATTCTACTAGTTTGCCAAATACCTTGCTTGCAATAAAAATTATTTCAGAAAAAATTCTACAAAAACAAAATATAATAAAACTTTAGCTAATACTTTTTACGCTTAGCAGCTTTTGCAAAAATTCTAGACTTTTTTATAAAAAAAAAATAAAAAAAAAATAATAATAATAATTTTTCCTACAGCTTACCTGTGAGTAGCGCTGATGGAGACATCGGTACGATCTTTAAGATTTTGCGAAAAAAGTTCAATGTGTATATATTTTTATATAGATGAGGTGTTGATGTTTTCAATGTTTTTGTTGTTGTTTGATAAATTATTTTTGTCGAACGCAGTGATGTGGTAAGAGTTAATGGAGCAACAGCAACATGACGTTGATATGAGTAATTATATTTATGTATATGTGTGTGTTTATGGTGTGTGTTATCCATGTGTGTATGCAAGTATTATTTGTTTGTTTTGTGTGCGTTAATGCGTTTGCAAATTGTTTGGCAATAATTTATCAATATATAGTTGGCATTTAAGTTTTGATTGCGAAAATGATTGTTTCCATTTTCATAACGATTAATAATTGCATGAACGTACATACATATGTGTGTGGGTGTGTGTGCGTTTATTTTGCGCATGATTGATGAATTGGTTTTGACGTTGCTTGTTTTTTTTTGTTGGTTGGTTTTTTTGTATTTGTAGTAAATTAGTTAATGAAAACAAAAGCCAGTAGGTGTTTATTAAATTTTTGTTGATTTTGTTTTGGAATTTTGTTTTTTTTTTATGTTTATGTTTAATTGAGTTTATTGTTATATTCGTTGCATAAAAAGTTTTTGTGTATGATTGAGTTGTATATGTGTTTTTATTCAATTTAATATATATTTGTTCATATTATTGCCATTCAATTAAATCAGTGTTGTGTTAATTTTATTATTGAGCAAAACGAGTATAACATCGAAAAAAGCGGCAAACAGGCAAATGTTTCAGCAAGCAAAAACATATATTTGTTTATACGAGTAAAAGCACATTTATGAAAGTGTTTGTATAACGATATGTGTAAGCGGGCAAATGACATTTAGGAAAAAAAAAAAAAAAAAAAAAAATTTTTTTTTTTTTTTTTTTGTTGAAAGTGTAAAGTTGTATGAATAAACAAATTTGTATTGTTTAATAAATATTTTAAAAATTTTACACAGTAAAAAGTATTTAAATTTGATTTGTGTAAATTTTTTTATATTTTTTTTTTTTGTATTTTAAATTTTTTTAAAGGATTAATAATTTTTTCAATATTTTTTAATTTTTTTTTGCATTTTTTATTTATATATTATTTGTTTCCACACATTTTATTTTTGAAAATTATTTTAATTTTTTTCATTTATTTATTAAATTTTTTTTTAATTATTTTTTTTTTTTTACGTTTTCAATATAAATTTATGATATTTTACATTTAATTTTTTTTTTAATTTTTTTTAATGGTTTATTAATTTTTTTTTGTTAGTTTCAGAAATTTTTCAAATTTAGCAAATTTCGTTTTTTTGTTTAATTAATTAATATATTTGTTTACATTTTATCAGTATTTTTTCGCATTTTTTGTTAATTGATTTCAAGTGTTTGAGTTTTTAATTTTTTTTTTTTTTAATTTTTCATTACACATATTTTTTTGAATTATTATTAATGATAATAGTTTTCAGATTTTTTTCAGTATTTGTATTTTTTGCGCATTTTTTGTATAATCATTTCAGTTGTTTGCGTTTTTAATTTTTTTGTCAATTTTTTTTATTATACACATTTTTTTCAATTATTTTTTTTTTTGTTTTTGTTTAAATAGTTGCAAGTTTTTCAATTTTTTTAAATAAATTTTTCCAGTTTTTGCATTTTTTCAATTTATAAATTTTTTTTTTATAATTTTGTAATAACATATTTTAGTTTTTATTATTTTTTTTTGTATTTAGTTGAGTATTTTTAATATATTTTTCATATTTTTAATTTTTCAAATTTTTCAGATAATTCACATTATATAATTTTTTTTTAATTATTTGTAGTTTTTTGCATTTTTATATTACATTTTTTTTTTAATAATTTTTGTGATGTGAATTTTTATAGTTTCAAATATTCACACATTTTTTTTTATTTTTTTTTTTTTTTGGTTTTACCAATTCCGGGTTTTTCCAATTTTTTTTTAATTTTTTTAGTTTTTTTTTGAAATTTGTCAATATTTTTAATTTATTTAAGTTTATAATTTTTTTCAGTTTTGTATTTGATTAAGTTTTTAAAATTTTTCACATTGGTTAAATAATTTAAATTTTTTTAAGTATTATTTATTGAAATATGTTTTTTTGTGTATTTTCGCGATATTTTTCATTTTTCAAATTTTTGGGTAATTTTTTGTATTTTTTTAATTTTTTTCGAGATATTTTTTAGAATATTTTTGTTTTCATGTTTTTTAAATAATTTTTTAGGTTTCAATTATGTTTTAAAAAATTTTTAATATATTTTATTTTTTCATTTTTTTTTTTTTTTTTTTTTTCAATATTATGTTTAGTACAGTTTTTTTTAGTTTTCCCATAATATTTTTTTCATTTTTGTTTTCACGCATAAATTTAAAATTGTTAAATATTGGTTAAGTTTTTTTAGTTTTTTTTCATTTTTGTTTTCACGTATAAATTTAAAATTGTGAAATATTGGTTAAGTTTTTTTAGTTTTTTTTTTGTTTTTTTTTTTTTGTTTTTTTTTTTTTTTTGTTTTTTTTTTGTTTTTGTTTTCGATTGTTTAAATTTTTTTTTAATATTTGTTTAGTTTTTACCCGAAAGTTGGTTTCATATAAATTTTCATATTGTTTACCAATTTTCCACACAATTTTGTATTCATTGCATGATTTGCCATAATTCATTGTGTTATTTTTTTATGTTTTTATTTAGTTGCATAAATTTGAATCCATTTTTTTTTTTTTTTTTTTTAGTTAGTATGATATGTGAGTATGAAATGATTTTTTTTTGGTTATTGTTGCACGCAAATTTCATCAGTTCAATTTGTATAAATTTTTTTTTGTATTTTTTTATGGTTTTTGTTTGTCGATGTATTATTTTTGTTTTTTTTCGTTGTTTTGTTGTTGTTTGGGTTTTAGTGTTGTATTATGGTAGCAGACATAAACACATACAAGCGTAACACATATATTATGCATAAAAAGAGAAGAGAGAACATAAATTTTGTTGTTAAGTCGCATGTCAAATTAAATAAAGCAAATAATTATGTTTTAATATTTTAAAAGAAATTGAATGCGTATGATGTACAAGTGTATGTTGTACTGATACAGGGTGTTACATATATATTTTTTCATCTATATGATCTAAATTTGATCCAAATCTCTTCCGAAGTTCCTGAGATATTGATGTATTAATTAACTATTCAAGTCCGTTGCCACTATTATTTGCCTCAGTTCCGAACACTGTTGCCACTATTTCTTGTCTCAGGTACGAACACTGTTGCAACTATTTTTTTTTTTTTTTTTTTTTTTTTTTTTTCAAATTTAATTCTACATAAAAACTACGTAACACCCTGTTGCAGTGATATATTGTAAAAATCCAATATAACAAAAAAAATATTAATAAGCAGTAAAAATTGTAAACACTTAAATAAACAATTCACAATAATAATAGCATTACAATATAAAATAATTAGTCTGCTCATACAATACAATGATTCATTAGTATATAGAATTTATGATAGGATTAAAATTTTTATGCGAAAGCTCAAACTTTTTATAAACATTATTTTTTTCATCAACCAATCAATGGACATGAAAATTTGAAGTGGTAGTGTATGCACAGGCGCGTTACACAGAGAGAAAATTGAGCTGGTAGTGGATAATAATTGACAGTGATTTGGTCATATCACCCAAAAATATCTATTGATTCAACCAAAATATGGGTTGATTCAAGCAAAATCACGATCAATTCTTATACATTCCCAGCTATTTTTCTCTGTGTAACAAAACACTATTTTATAAATACAAAGAAAAAAGTAAGCATAGCTATAGGCGCATTGTAAGGAAAACAATTGAATTATTTGTTTTGCATTAAATCCTCCGGGTGAGAGAGGAAGGGGGGGAGAGGATTATACATAGCTTGTATTTTTTCTGTGTTTGCATTATCATGCGAATTTGTGTGTTATGTTATTTAATTAATTATGTTTAAATAAACAAACAACTATGCAGATTAATCACATAAAATTTAAGTGGGATTATAAACATTATTAATTTTTGGTTTGATGGAAAACTATTGAACTTAAAGGGACAAATAAAAGAGTTAGTGTTTGTTGTGAAAAAAGTGTTCAAAGGTAATCATTTGTTTACAATTGCCTGATTATTTGCAGGTGGAAAGTATTAAAGCTTTATTTGAATTAAGGTAAACAAATGTATGTGAAGACCAAGCCTAAAAGTATGCAAAAGGTGAGCTCAAAAATAGGTACAAGTCAAACGCCTAAAATTATGCTAAATTTTCAATTTTTTCAAGTAAATTTCCAATTTGTTTTTCACTGGCTTGATTTCACCTATTTTTCCCATCTCTACTTATTACCCAAAAAATTGCCTAATTTATTTTTAAGGCGATAAGGGACTTTTTGTGTTTTTTTATGTACCATATAGATAGGCATAGAAAGCGACCCTTTATCACCGTACCTGTTTAAGGCCTACAAGGATTACATTTATTTAGTGTCTTCCAAGGACATGTGAAACAAAATGGAACAACTCAGCCCCATAAAGCTATTATCATTTGAGGGACCAAAGAAAGGTAAACTGTCACAATATTTTACAAGACTTTTTTTTCTTAATTATAAATAAATGATTGTTTGGAATAAGAATAGCAAAAAAACAAATGAAATTTTAGCACGAGGATAGATGCAGTTGGTGCTTCGTTGAAAAGGAGAAACAATTTTGAAAAAGAGATGGGAATAGAAAGAGTTTCCATCCGTATAGGTATAAATTGCTAAAGTAGTTAAAAAAATGTTGCATACTTCTAGGCTTAAATTTTTTCGTAAAATCTGTAAAATAATTAGAGTTCGGAGAATATGTCAAAATCAAACGCCTAACATTATGTTAAATTGCCACAGTTTAAATATTTTTAAGCTATTGCATAGATTTTATCGCCGGCCTTGGCGGTGGGTGTGAAATGAAAAAATGTTAATGTTAAAAATGTTCGTAACGGACTTTTTTCAATGTTCTAGGTGCGGTGTTAGCAACATAACTTGACAAAAATAAACATAAGCGTTGCCTACATTTAGGCGTATGACGATGTACTAATGTTAGCAGCAGGCCGATTAGATAAAATTGGAGCTGTACACTACATAAAATAGGTTGTTGAATATTTTTAGGCTATACTGTTAACAGGTTAAGGCTGTACTGATCTAGTCATAAATATGCTCATTGAGTTTTCATAATTGCATAAGTGGATAAAAAGTGTTAGGCAATAGCTTTACCGCTATAATATATGAAAGTTTTTGAAAATCCCGCCAAGTTTCTCGACGTTTTCTGAATATTTTTAGTGTGCTGAATCCGTATCTAAAGTCAGATTTTCGACCCACCCTAGCTTTTCTCTTCAGAGGGTGGTTTGTAAAGAGATCGGTAGTTTACAAAAAAAAATGTTTTCTTGTCATAATTTAACTTTTTTTTAGTCAAGAAACAATAATTTCAATTGGTTTTTATACAGATGTTCCATAGTGCAAAAAATTTGGGTACAGTGGGGGAAACAAAAAAACAATTTAAAAAAAATTTCAAAAATAAAAAAGTTTATTTTTACGCTACTACCGAAATCTCAGCAAATTACCCTCTTTAGGGAAAACCTGGGGTGACCCAAAAATACTGACTTGAGTTTCGCATTCAGCACGCGCAAAAGCTTAAGTAACCGATGAGAAAGCTTCTGGAATTTTTTGGCTGTTGTACAATGTAATTACATTTCAAATGAAAATTTAAAATTTTGATAGATTTTGTATGAAATAAGTTTGCAAAGATACGTTTTTGTAGGTAAGAGCATTCTTTGAATCAATTACTATTAAAAATTTTTTAACCTAATCATGCTTGAGATCATGCTTACAAAAAGCGCAGGCAAAATTCAAATGTGAAATATAGATGAACATAAAAGTGTCTTAATTTTAACCTAACCACATTTCTCATTATGAAAAATTTGCAAGCGAATGGATTTTTTCGGGAATTTAATTAAAGCATACTTTCAGCAATCAAAAAAAAAAAATAATGAAAAAAGCTTTGGATTTTGCCATCAATTTACGCATTTTGATTGAATATTAATTAACAACTTCCCTGCCCCCATACAAAGCGCTTTGAGCATGTCCCACGTCCACATTTTTGTATTGCTTGACTCAAGTATAGAGATATGAGTCACATTTGACTTCAATACGCTCGCGTGAGTCACATGTGACTCATTGGACAGGGAAGTTGTTATAAACAGCAAAAAAAAGTATTCTCGACTTTGGGTATTATGTAGGGCTCTTGATAATCGACAAATCGATTAGTCGAATAATCGATTTCGACTAGTCGTTTCCAAAAATATTCGATTATCACTAATCGACTAGTCGAATAGTTGCTTTTTACTAGTCGATTACTCATCTGAAGACCCGGGTAATAAGGCGGCAAATTTCTACTGTAATTCGCATGCATGTTTAAGTAGTATCTGCCATTTTCGCCAATTTATTTGCTTCATTTCTTTGAAATTTAAAAAAAATGTAACAGGAGCACAGAATATTTGTGTAGGTAGATATACAAAAATGAAATTTTGAAAAATGTATGTATGTTTGTAGCAATATTTGTATGTATGTAGATAAAAAAAGTTTGAAAATTTTTTTTCATACTGCAAAATGTTCTATGTCAATATTATTCTTTCAGGTTTAAGTGCACAATGGAGGCATCTTTCTCTTATTCTACGTCGCCGTTTGAAAAAGGATAGTTGAAAGATTGATTCGTGGGGCAAAAAAAAAAGAAAAAGTACATTCAAATACACCTAATTTTCGAAAGAACTCAAAAATTACAAACATTACATAGAGCGTTTTGATGTATTACCAAAAATATACGGGAACATTAGAGTGGCAAAAAAAGTTCGACACTTTCTATCGGAATGATTAAGCTTGAGAATTTATTTTTTTTTGTAGTGAAAATGCTTCTGCCGGAAAATGAAAGATATCCAATGAAAATAAAAACAAATTTGACATGTGAGAAATTATAAGCACCTGCAACTCTAGTGTCTTGGTTTCTGTTTGAAAACTTTAGATTTGTAACAAACTTTTAAAATTGTTATTTGTTTCATGCGCTGCTAAGTGCTCTCCAATGCTGCTGTTATGTCAGGCCGAGTTAAAATACAGGAGATGATTGAAACACGAGCTTTTAATCCAATTTAAGATTGTACAATTCCCCCTTTAAAAGCTGACGTGGTTTTTTAATATAAAAGTCGCTGGGAATTATTTGGAACGCATAATAATAAAAAAACATGCTCGTAATATTTCTAGAATTAGCGCTTTTCGAAATTGATGATTGAATAAATATTTTATAAATTTTAAGGAAACATTTAAGCACACGCTAATAAGTTGTTTTTAATATTTGACAAGTATCAGGAGCAGAGAATTTCAATGTAAGCAATTATACAAAAAAAAATTCAATAAACTGGTATGTTCAGATGGGGGTTGGTGGGGCAACTACTCCCACTGTTAAATTGCATTTCGAAAATATCGTTGTGTATAAGAAAAGAACTGAAAGCTAGTATAATGCGTGTTTTTGAAGTTATTAACGTTAATATTACTACCAATATTACTGCAGTATTGCAGTCAAGTTACTTTATTGATGCTCTGATGCTGATACTTAAGAGATAATGGGGTCTATCAGCTATTCCGGTGGAGCTTCCGGCAGGAATAAAGGAAATAGAGTCAATAAAGATAACATCGAAATTATCGAAACATACCGCCAAATTATCTTAAAATCGTTGGAACTCCCTCAAGATCTGTTACATTTTCTCCCGCCGGGAGCTCCGTCGGAATAGCTGATAGACCCCAATATGCAACAATAATTTCGTACTTCATTTTCATGTAGCGACTGATGAGCTTGTGATGAGCAACAGATTGTCAACATTTTATTCAACACACCCCATATTTTTTATACGGGACGCTACTGAAATAATTTTCTCAAATTTTTGACAGGCGGCCATGTTTTTTTCAATAGTACAATATTTGTGACATAATTACATACTTACATAAAGAAATGCTGTCTCCAAACCCTGTAGGGAATTCATATAACTCCAAGTCAACTATTAGTTCTTTATTTTTCAGTGTTCATAGCACTTTTATTAGAGCGTCTCGGGCTTACAGGCAAAAAAAAGACGGCCGTACCTCCCCTCATACAAAGTGTTTTTGAAAAACATTAAAAAAAAAAATTTTTTTTTTTGGCAAGCCTAGATGTCGCCTAATTACATTTTTCTTCAAATCTTTGGCATTTGTTGTGGGATTTTAAAGTTTGACACATAAATTTTTTCGTCTCAAAGAGGAGGTTTTTTCTCAAGAAAGTTCATTGATGCGTTTCTTGTGGTACCACACTCGACTGAGATGGAAACAACAGGTGGAGGATGACTTGAACTCCCTTGGGGTTTCCAATTGGCGTCGGTTATCGCTAAAAAGGAATGATTGGCGTGCTCGTCATTATGACGAAAGCCAAGATTAGAATTTCAGATAAAAAAGTATATTTTTTAAGTCAGCTTTTGATTTCATTGAAAATTTGTATGATGTCAGTATTGATCTGGCTTAGAACACCGGTTTCGACCTTAACTGAGGCCTGGACAGCTACGTATGAATGCATGATAAAACCAAACCAAAACGTAAATAAATTATTATTAATATCTCATAACTAAATTTGATTAGTTAACTAAAACAAGTACTTATATGTATAGAAATCTGTAGATATTTGGTATTTGAGAAAAGGTTTCGAAAAAGCAATTGCTCTTTTTTATTAATTTATACCAATGGTACAATGAACAGCTAGGATGAAAATAAATAATAATAGTTGATTTGGAGTTATATGAATTCCCTACAGGGTTTGGAGACAGCATTTCTTTATGTAAGTATGTAATTCTGTCACAAATATTGTACGATTGAAAAAAACATGGCCGCTTGTCAAAAATTATTTCAGTAGCGTCCCGTATAAAAAAATATGGGGTGTGTTGAATAAAATGTTGACAATCAGTTGCTCATCACAAGCTCATCATTCGCTACATGAAAAGGAAGTATGCAATTATTGTTGCATATTGGGGTCTATCAGCTATTCCGACGGAGCTCCCGGCGGGAGAAAATTGGACAGATCTTGAGGGAATTCCAACGATTTTAAGGGAATTTGACGGTATGTTTCGATAAATTCGATGTTATCTTTATCGACTCTACTACCTTCATTCCTGCCGGGAGCTCCGCCGGAGTAGCTGATATTATCACTTAAGTATCAGCATCAGAGCATCCATAAAGTAACTTGACTGCAATACTGCAGTAATATTGATAATAATATTAACGTTAATAACTTCAAAAACACGCATCTACTAGCTTTCAGTTCTTTTCTTATACACAAAGATATTTTCAAAATGCAATTTAACAGTGGGAGCAGTTGCCCCACCAACCCCCTTCTATACATACCAGTTTATTGAATTTTTTTTTTTTGTATAATTGCTTACTGAAATTCTGTGCTCCTGATACTTGTCAAATATTAAAAACAATTTATTAGCGTGTGCTTAAATGTTTCCTTAAAATTTATAAAATATTTATTGAATCACCAATTTCGAAAAGCGCTATTTCCAGAAATTTTTCGAGCATGTTTTTTATTATTATGTGTTCCAAATAATTTCCAGTGACTTTTATATTAAAAAACTACATCAGCTTTTAAAGGGAAAATTATACAATCTTAAATTGGATTAAAATCTCGTGTTTCAATCATCTCCTGTATTTTAACTCGGCCTGACATAACGGCATCATTGGAGAGCGCTTAGCAGCGCATGAAACAAATAACATTTTGAAAAGTTTGTTACAAATCTAAAGTTTTCAAACAGAAACTAAGACACTAGAGTTGCAGGTTCTTATAATTTCTCACATGTCAAATTTGCTTTTTATTTTCATTGGAAATGTTCCATTTGCCGGCAGAAGCATTTTTACTACAAAAAAAAATAAATTCTCAAGCTTAATCATTGCGATAGAAAGTGTGGAACTTTTTTTGCCACTCTAATGTTCCCGTATATTTTTGGTAATACATCAAAACGCCCTATGTAATGTTTGTAATTTTTGAGTTCTTTCGAAAATTAGGTGTATTTGAATGTACTTTTTCTTTTTTTTTTGCCCCACGAATCAATCTTTCAACTATCCTTTTCAAACGGCGATGTAGAATAAGAGAAAGATGCCTCCATTGTGCACTTAAACCTGAAAGAATAATATTGACATAGAACATTTTGCAGTATGAAAAAAAATTTTCAAACTTTTTTTATCTACATACATACAAATATTGCTACAAACATACATACATTTTTCCAAATTTCATTTTTGTATATCTACCTACACAAATATTCTGTGCTCCTGTTACATTTTTTTTTAAATTTCAAAGAAATGAAGCAAATAAATGGGCGAAAATGGCAGATACCACTTTAACATGCATGCGAATTACAGTGGAAATTTGCCGCCTTATTACCCGGGTAAAACCCGGGTAAAAACTGGGAACCCGATTTAATCGTTAGTATTCGATTAGTGACAGCTAGTCGACTAGCTGAAATCGAATATCTGCTATTCGATTTTCAAACAGCACAAAAGTTGGTAATCGACTACTCGACTAATCGACTAGTCGAGTAATCGATTAGAATCAAGAGCCCTAGTATTATGGCAACTTTCAATGAGTTATGTGCTTAGGTTGAATGTAATGAGAAGGGAAACTCATAAAATAATAATTTTTAGAGATGAGAAAAAGAATAAAAATATGTACATTAAATAAATGCAGAACTATGTAAAAATTTCTGAAACCTTTTTTTATGTGAGATATCTTAAAAAATAAGTAATTAAAAATATACAAAAAGTGTAAAAAAATAAATAAATAATAAGTATAAAAAAAAATTATAAAAAAAAAAAAAAATAAAACGAAATAAATTAAACATACCAAAAAAACCTTTTTAAAATAAAACTACATACATATGGGTCATTCCATGCCAAATCGACACATTTTTTTAGTTGACCCATTTCGATTTCGCTTAAAATTTTAATTTCAGAATGTTTTCAATTTTTTTTCCCCAAATCGAAAAAGTTATGAACTTAAAAAAAAATACGTTTTTTTAATGCTTTTTCAAAAATCGACCGTTTGGGATCATTTTTTTTTTATTTTTGTTTTTAAAAGATAGCAAATTTTTAGCGAAATCGTAGGGCGTCGGGTAAAAAATTTGTCGATTTGGCATGGAATGACCCAAATATAAAATCTAGAAGTTGTTTTCATAATTATTTGTTGTCCTATGTAATAAATTACCTATCCATATTTAGTTTCCATAAAGTATATTATTCAACAATTTGCTGTACTTACATTTATCTTGACGTCTGCGTCGTCGGCATATGCAAATAATGATGCAACAAATAATTATCACCGCCAATAGTAATGCCAATATTGAGGCGACTAAAATGATAAGCGTTGTTTTATCCCAGCGTTGCCACCAAGCGAGTTGTTCTATGAAGTAGTTGAGAAAAAAATTAAAGAATGAGAATAAAGCATAAAATTACAGGAATAATGGAAATTAGCAACAAAAAAAAATACACTGCAGGGAAAAATATTAACACGTATGAAATTTAAAAAAAAATGCAACTGGGGATTTAGTGCTTGGACGAAAGTAAAGTTTTTGATCCTTAAAGAGAAGGGCGTTAGTAAAGAATTGAATTTGACTTGATTTGCTTAGAGCAAATGTATGTTTAAGTTGTGTGTACTTTTTGTTTTTGACTTAAGATATTTTATCTATAACACTCGTGGCCTATATATTTTCCAAGTGAAATCAAGTCAAGTTGAAGTCTTGACCAATCGTGACTTAATGCTATAAAACTGTTTTGTGGTAGAAGTTTGAAGTTGTAAAGAGTTTTGTAGTTTTATAAATATTAGATTTAAAAATGTGTGTTTACAAGTGTGTGGGTGTGTATGTTTCTTTCTTGAGATTTAGGGAGAAGTAATTGAGCCATAACTTAAGCACACACTTTATTATTACTATATTATCATTAACTATGTACTCTCACCCGAGAAAATATTACAGACGTAGCCTTATTTCTGAAATGTCTGAGTAAAATACATATCATCTGAACGATATTTGCCCTACCGAATGTCCTACCTAAAAGTGGCGCCTAAAAGTATGCAGCAGTTTGCACTCCTAATATTTCTCTCCGTTACCAATTCTTTTATTCACTTGTATGGCTCCAGCGACTCTCTATTCATATAAACTGTACCCCATAAATGGTTGGCAGGGTTATATATGGGTCATTTCATGCCAAATCGGCAAACTTTTTACCTGACCCACTTCGATTTCGCTAAAAATTTGCTATCTTTTTCTACCCCCCGAAAGACATTTTTCAAATTTTTTTCCCAAATCAAAAAAAAGTTATGAACTTAAAAAAAAAAACCTTTAAAAAAAACCCAGTTTTTAAAAAAAAAACCTTTTTTTAAATGTTGTAACTTTTTCAAAAATCGACCGTTTGGGATAATTTTTTTTTTTTTAATTTTTATTTTTAAATGTATTTTTGGAAAAAAATAAAAAAAATTTTAAAAGCCCAGAGTTGGAGTTTAAAAAAAAAAAATAAAAATAAAAAAAGGGTCAGACTTTTTTCGAAAAAAGTAAAAATTAATATTTACATATCTGGGCTTTAAAAAATTTTTCAATTTTTTTTCGAAAACTACATTGAAAAACAAAAATTAAAAAAAAAAATGATCCCAACAGTCGATTTTTCAAAAAGTTACAGAATTAAAAAAAAAACCTTTTTTTTAAGTTCATCATTTTTTTTGATTTGGGTAAAAAAATTTGAAAAAATTCTGAAAAATGTCTTTCGGGTCTTTTTAGCGAAATCGAAGGGGGTCAGGTAAAAAATTTGTCGATTTGGCATGGAATGACCCTACGATATGTCGATTAACAAATTTCGATCAGAACATGCCATTCATCTACTAGTCATGAAATACAAGAATTATACTAGTTGTAAAATACCAGTTTCATACTAGTTCAACCTGGACTAATATGATTTCAATCAAGTGTACTAGTACCCATACCAGTCCATAAAGGATGTCACTAGGACTAGTTAAAAAACATTTAAACTGGACTAGTATGATTTCAACCAGAAAATAATAGTCGCACTTTATTTTATCATCTGTCTCCATTTTCAAGTTTATTCTTTAGAAAGCATCGACACGAAAAAGCATCTGTGAATTATAAGAAAAGAAGCAAACGAAAAATTTCCAAAAATCGTTTCCTTCTAATTTCCCTTATCTATAATTGACAGATGCTTTTTCGTGTTCGGGTAAATACGAACACACAGAGAAAATTGAGCTGGGAATGGGTAAGAATTGATCGTGATTTTGCTTGAATCAACTACATTTTGGTTGAATCAACAGATATTTTGGTTGATATAACTATATTTTGGTTGATATAACCAAATCACTGTCAATTCTTATCCATCATCAGCTCAATTTCCTGTGTGTGTAGTAGAATGGGATTTTTTGATTGGTATGATTTCGACCAGAAAATTCTAGTTGTATATGTACTAGTATGGAATGCATTTTTGCTGACTAGTATGAGTTCTGCCAGAAGATTAAATCTCTATACTACTTTCTCACTAGTTTGACATTTCGCTGCAAGGATATTATGTGGTTTTGTGCTACTTCACAACTTGCTAAGTAATTACTTTTCCTTGAATTTATTTTTCATTGTTTAAATATAAGAATAACAACTAATTCCACTCATAGTTAGATACTCATTTCATCTCACACACCTATTTCAGGGAAGACAACAGCAGCATTGCTACTGCAACCCAGTTAGCATTTTAATGCATACGAAAATTAATCCATCTAGCACGGACAACAGAACGGAGTAATAAAAAGATGCTATATAAGGAGAGATTTCATTAGAATATATCGTCGCTCGCTTGCTAAAAGCATGAATGTGCCAAAACTAAAATTTTGGGATATCGTATTTGAAAGTTTATTCCTCTCGCTTAATTTTAAATTTTAGTTTTCGATATAAATATGTTTTTGCAAGTTATATTCTCTTTCCACTTTTTTTATTAAAAAATTCAGTTTTTTTATTCTGCCAGAAACATGAATGTGTAGCAAAATTGTTACGTATACGCCATGGTGTCTGTCGTTGAAGGCAACACATTCATGTTTTCGGCAAAACAAAAATTTAAGAAATTTATTACTTTACCAGAAACATGAATGTGTTCCCCTCAACGACAGACACCATGGCGTATACGTAACAATTTTGCTACATATTCATGTTTCTGGCAGAATAAAAAAACCTGAATTTTTTAATTTTTTTAAATTTTTGTTTTGCCAGAAACATTAATGTGCTGCACATTCATGTCCCTGGAACAAAGAAAATTAAAAAAAATTCTTTTGGAAATTTTTAAAAATTTTGCTACACATTCATGTTTCTGGTAAAACGAAACTTTTGAAAAATTTTAAAATTCAGTTATTAAACATTTTTGTTGCGCCAGAAACACGAAAGTACAGCACAATTTTCAGAGATTAAACTACATATTCGTGTACTACCATGCCACTTTCTTCAATCTATTACAATTTTTCGATAAAAAATTCTTGAAAATGCTTACTGGGTGTAACATCAAATACTACAGATCTACATAAATAAGTGTAAATGTACATATGTAGTTAAGGAAAGTGCTGTAAGTGTGAATGTATGTAAACAGATGTGCATGTGTTTTCCATTTATGTTGTACATTTTCACACTAAACATTAGAAACATACTTTCAGGTTAGAATGTTGGCTTAAAAGTAAAACATGTGCAATTTTAATTTGTTATAATAGTAATAAATTAAAAAAAAAAAAATTATATATGAGTACAAATTTTAAACTAACAAAATTGTACACAAATAAATTTATTTTTCTATGTAGATAAATCGTGCTTTCATTTGGGTGGGATTAGTTGTGGATTATAGCGCATTTGTTTCTACTTACTTTTTGGACGTACTGTTGTATTGTTAGTTTGCGATAATACGAATGTAAATGCATATGTTATTAAAGCATTATTAAATGAGAGCGAGAGAGCAGGAGGAGATAAAATAGAGATGAGAAAAGTGATGAAAAGAGATGAAAAAATTTTAAAAAATGTTATTAAATTTAATAGTTGAGTAGGTGAAATATTTAATAATTCTATGTTGAGTTTTTCCTCGAAGAACGCGTGCTGTTCATGCTGAGTCTGCATTTTGCATTTTAGCATTTGGCCCAAAATGCAGCATTTTTTCCATACAATTTTGAAATCTAAACGCAACTAAATGCTACTTTATCTCTGCATTAGCTACACTACGAACCAAAAAATTCCTTGTATGAAAAAAAAGTGAAAAAAATGTTGCATACTTTTGGGCGAACCGCTGTTTATATTAGCATATCTTCTCACTAAGCAAGTCAATGTACCTATGCAGTCCCTACATCGTAAGTGGGAGTATGCTTGCCTTTTAAAACTCAGCATGAACACTACATAACTTAAATGTATGCGATATTAATACTGTGGTGGCAAAAATATTGAGAAACATTTTTATACAAGGCTTTTTTGCTCTTTATCGAACTTTCACGGCCAAATTCGATGCCTAAACGGTTAGTTAGATGATGATTTTAAGTAGTCGTTTTTTTTGCCACCACTTTATTTGTATATACATTAGACTGTCCCAAAATTACAAAGTTGTTGGATTTAAACGCAAGCGCTCTAATTTTGACCATTATGCATCAAAAACTATTCTAATATAGTTCTATCGGACTATGGCAATCCGTGCCGACGTGAAGTTGAAGTTATCAGTAAAATCGTACTTCTGTCCACTGCGTTTTGCTAATTTAATGAATTATTCACTCGTTTTCCTCATTATTCTGTATCCTACCCTTTAAGGACTTCGTAATCAGTATATCGGTGTTTCTTTCTGTACCATATGCTCAGATTATCCCTTAAAGATAAATATTAAAATATTTAAGTAGATATGCACAGGAGCTGAACATGACATACCCCAAAAATTGATTTTAAAATATGGGTAACAAACGAAACGTGCTGGAGCGGGCCTGAAAGCAGTGTAAGTTTTATTTCGTTATCTCAATACGTTTCGGATATATCGACCAAAATAATTAATACAATAAATGTTACTCATACGCCGTGTAGGATCTATAGAAAATGCACTATAACTGCAAAGTTTCAAGATTTACCCGATAATGTTTGCCAGAAAACATATTTTTAGGCAATCTACTAACACACTTTTGAAATTCCAATGTCCTCTTCTCGTTAATACGTTATTCTTTGCAATATCCCCGCAAAGAATCCTCTTATCCTTTTAAAAACTCAAAGGCACAGATTTGTTATACAGTCTTTTATATATGAACCAAATATTAAAATTATGTAATTTTCGAAGACTTGATAGACTTTTTAGCGAACTTAGTATGAGCTGCTGAGCAAAAACTTCGACACGAGTTGCCTTTATCCTAAAACAATCAAACTTCGCACACATGTTTAGATTAAAACGCGCCGATATAGAGGGTATGCATATCAAACTTCGAGCCTTTATTTTTTTTTTCCATACATTTTTGGGACAGTCTTATATACATAAGTCCAAAATATACATAAGTAGTTCTACGAGAAATTAGGTTTAATTACTTGATAAAGCATTTTTCTAGCTAAATACAGCCAATTTTTTTAAAGGATTGCAATCATTGTGATTTAAAAAATTGCAGTCATACCACGCAACTAAATTTTTTCAATTTAGTCTTATACGATTTTTTTTAATAGCTTATAGTTGAAGTCATTAGAGCAAATTCGAAGTACGAAATTAGTCAAACTAGAAAGTATTGTAATCATTTTAAGATTAAATCAATGTAACAATTCGTTTTAAAGTCTTAAATTTTTAAAAACCCAGACTTTTTTAGTTCTCCCACATAAGATATAAATATTCTCCAATAGACTAGAGCGATCAATCAATTAAGTAAACATGTTAATTAAACTAATTTATTCTGATATAATAATCAAACGATTAATCACATTAATTTAATAAAATCTAATTAATTTGAACTTTTTTTAATAATTCCTTATAAAAATTCATTTGTATGTGATTATTCAGAATCTGATTAATCAACACCTTCGATTAATGAAAGAAGAGATTATTTGGAATTTTTTCGATTAATCGCGCAGGTATGGGAAATCTTGAATCTTAAAATCATTATGGAAATCAATCCATATAAAATATTATGGAATTAATCCAGAGCTACAGATTCCGCTGTTTTCAAAAAATGAGTGTAAGAGCATGACTTAAATCAAAGTGCAGATAAATCGGGGATTCAATGGGAAAAAACACAAACACCAAAGGAATTTAAAATATTTTAACAAGGCAACTAATTACCTTGCCACCAAACAGAAAATGGTGAACCCGCTGTTTGAAAGAAAACAAAACAGAAAACATAAATTCAATAAATAAATATTTAATTATTCAAAAATCTGAAAAAAGTCATTTGACTTAAGTCATTTGATTTTTTTTTTCAAATATAGAATACAGAATAAAAACAAATATTTTATAGAAGAAATAATAGTCCGGTTAAACTTTCAAAAAAAAATCTTCAAAAAAGACGGAGCTTTCAATTCAGCGTAATCCAGTTAGCTCCCCCATTGGCCACTCAAAGTATGTTACCCTGAAGATGTTCATAATAAGGTTTCCTTCGTATTACCCTGATCTGGGCTTATAACGAAAGTAGCTGCGGTCAAGCGGAGTAATCTTAATGCGGAGCTTTCAATTCTGCGTAATCCAGTTAGCTCCCCCATTGGCCACTCAAAGTATGTTACCCTGAAGATGCTTCATAATAAGGTTTCCTCCATATTACCCTGATCTGGGCATATGTATATCGAAAACAGCTGCGGTCAAGCGGAATAATCTTAATGCGCTAACGGGTTAAACTTAATATTCCAGCTGCTTCAAACACTTTTCGCCGTTGAGTATAAAATGCTGGTTTACTAATTTCAAATTTCAGAATTAAAACAAAAGAAAACTTAGATAATCTGCAATTGTTGCCCAAGCACTCAACACAAATATTTAGATTTTATTTTAAATTCAATTCACGTTCCAAAAAGCTAAATGTACCATTACCACTCGAACTATGTTTCCCCCCCAATGAATTGGTATTAAATAGAAATCTGGTTAAAATATCTCAACTTAAGCGGCTTAAAAATTGCTCTACCAAGAAATTGATTCACCATAAAAGTCGATTTGTTGTTGTGGGAATGTTGAAAGAAGTAGAAAAGTCAAAAGCACAAAAGTTGCAACACAAAAAGAAAGAGAGAGAGAGAGAGAGCGGGTGCTGAAAGCGCTCCAGCTATGTACCAAAGGTTGGGCCACCAATGTAGAGTGCTAATAGCAACAAATCCAATTTCCGTTTCCGGTTTTGTGCAAGAACTGAGAAAATTAAAAATAATAGCAAACACACTGATGACCATAACAATAAGTGAATTGTTGTTGTTGTGCGGGCTAATCTACTTCGCAGCAGCTTAGCGTCGCTCGCGACTCAATGCTATATTAGATAAGCCTGATGCCAATATGATGGAGCACAAGGACGAGTCGGTCTAGGTATATGGTTGACCGCACACAAATTGCTTGGTTTGGGGGTTATTGCTACGCTACGTGTTTGGTTCTACGGTTGGCTGCGGCACGTCAGCTGCATAATAAAAATCCAAACAATTCCCTAATTGCCAATGTCGGCATACCAGAATGTGGATTAAGCATTGAATATAAAAGCAGCTAAAACAACAATAACAATTTTCTCTCGAGGAGTTTGTTTGATGTAGGTTATAGAGTCAAGGAAATGGTAAAGCTTGCTACCAGATTTATTTAGTGATTTTTTTTTTTAATATTTTTTATACAGGGTGGGTAGTTGGCCCGTTAAATTAAAAACTTTCCAAAAATATAAAAAAAAATTATTCAATGAACTTCTCAGCAGACGTGATATTTGGACTTTTTCTACCAAAGCTGACAAAGTAAAATTTTTCAAGGACAGCTTTAAGAAGATCTACTCTCTTTTCGCTTAGGCGCCAAGTACTCTATGGAGTAAACATTTTTTTTTTTTTTTTTTTTTGAATTTACTAGGTAGAGTACCCATATACTCACCTGTAGGTGAGGAACATGAAAAGAACACCTGTTCCTCTCTCTCTCTCTTTTTTACTGAGCACTAGTAATTTTTTGGGCCAGAATTGAAGCTCGGAGCGCAGCTATAATGTGTCAAGGGTGATCGCTCCTGTTTGCCTAGATTTACTTCAGGTTTGTAGTAATATGGGTTCGAAAGAAGGTGGCATCCAGTGTATCATTTGAACCAATTAGTAACATGTTTACTGTACCTAGAGTTACGACCTTTCGACCTTACGATCGTTAAGGAGGCGATGAGCTGACACTACTTCTGTGGGATGACTTGCTACAAGTGTCCTCTAAAGCTATAATAAGCGTAGATTTGATTTAAGACAGTCACATTTATGGTTATGGTAACGGTTACATCTACTAATATGGTTATCGTAACGTTTACGGTTATGTCTACTTATATGGTCATTGTAACGTTTACGGTCACGTCTATTATTTTGGTTACGATCGCGATTACAAAAATCATTGTGTCTGGTTACGGTTGGGGTTATTTAAATGGTTACGGCTATGGTTATGAAATTTGTCACGTTTACGGTTATGGAAGTTGTTTTGTCTAATATTAGACAGTCACAGTTATGGTTTGTGCCTCGTTAGGGTTAGGGCTATGGAAAAGGTTACGGCTATGGTTATGGAATTGCCCACGTTTACGGGTATGGAAATTGTTTTGTCTATTATTATGGCCACGGTTATGGAAATGTTTACGTTTACGGTTGCGGTTATGTAAATCGTTGGGCCTAATATTAATGTTACGGTTGCGGTTATGAACATTTTTAGTGTTGCGTTTATGTATGTAAGTGGTTGTGTCTTGTATTATGGTTAGAGCTGTGTTTATGGAATTGGTTACAGTTACGGTTACGGTTAAGGAAATAGTTTTGTTTAATATTTTGGTAACGGTTGTGGCAATGTTTACGGATACGGTTACGGAATTTGTTACTGTTAACGTTATGGAAATGTTTACGGTTACGGTTTCCGTAATGTTTACGGTTACGGTTAAGGAAATGGTTTTGTCTAATATTTTAGTCACGGTTATGGCAAGGTTTACGGTTACGATTATGGAAATGTTTACGGTTACGGAAATTTTTACGGGTAAGTTTATGGAAATGTTTATGGTTACGGTTATGGAAATGTTTACGGTTACGGTTACGGAAATTGTTATGGTTAAGGTTATGGAAATATTTACCGTTACGGTTACGGAAATTGTTACGGTTAAGGTTATGGAAATGGTTTTGTCTAATATTATGGTAACGAGCGGAGTTTAATCTACAACCAAAACCTACAGCTCCTAGGTCGAATGCCAAAATGTTAGGCACCCTGTTCAGTTATTCCATTTCCAGTTTCATTTTTATACCTTTCATGAACATGAAATGGTATTATAACTTTGGTCCGATGTTTGTAAATATGAGAAGAAGAAGAGATAGACCCATCAATAAGTATACCGAAATGATCAGGATGACGAGATGAGTTGATTTAGCCATGTCCGTCTGTCCGTCTGTCCGTCTGTCCGTCTGTCCGTCTGTCTGTTTGAACGCAAACTAGTCCCTCAATTTTTGAGATATCTGGCTGAAATTTTGTATGTGGCCACCATTTTGTAATATAGGAATCATTTGTCGGAACTGACAAGATCGGACCAGTATAACATATAGCCCCCATACAACCGATTGTTCAGATATAAGGTTTTTTGGCCAAAACTTCCGCAATTAAAAAGTTAGGAACGTAAAATTTTGCAACTCGAGTAATTTCTATTTATGTAGTGTATATAGTGAAAATCAACGAGATCGGCCAAATGTAACATATAGCCCCCATACAACCGATTGTTCAGATATAAGAATTTTTGGCCAAAACTTCTGCAATTAAAAAGTTAGAAGCGTAAAATTTTGCAACTCGAGTACTTTCTATTTATGTAGTGTATATAGTTAAAATCAACAAGATCGGGCAAATGTAACATATAGCCCCCATACAACCGATTGTTCAGATATAAGGTTTCTTGACCAAAACTTCTGCAATTAAAAAGTTAGGAACGTAAAATTTTGCAACTCGAGTACTTTCTATTTATGTAGTGTATATAGTGAAAATCAAAAAGATCGGGCAAATGTAACATATAGCCCCCATACAACCGATTGTTCAGATATAAGGTTTTTTGACCAAAACTTCTGCAATTAAAAAGTTAGGAACGTAAAATTTTGCAACTCGAGTACTTTCTATTTATGTAGTGTATATAGTGAAAGTCAAAAAGATCGGGCAAATGTAACATATAGCCCCCTTACAACCGGTTGTTCCGATATAAGGTTTTTTGGCCAATACTTCCGCATTTAAAAAGTTAGGAACGTAAAATATTTCACCTTTAGTACTTTCTACATATGTAATGTGTATAGTGTAAGTCAGTACAATTGAACACGTATAATATATAGCCTCCATACAATCGATTGTTCCGATAACTCGGATCCTATTATTTTGTAAGTTTTTTTAAATTATAACAAAGATGTGTAATGTGTATAGTAAATATAGTTAAATTGACACAGGCTGTACTGGGGATCGAACAGTGAAAATCGTGACGCTTATTCATGAAAGGTATATAGCCTTCGGCACAGCCGAAGACAGCTTTCCTTACTTGTTTTATTTCATTTCTACAATTTTAGATTTAAGCTACATATTGTGCCAAAGTCTGAGTTGTTAGTAGTCTATCACTCACTCCACACTATAACTCATTGTCCTACCCATATCCCCTCTTATTCTTCAAATCAGCAACTGTTTCGCTCCTCTGATTTTATTTAAAAATGTACGCTAGGAAACGTTTAGTTTGGTTTGGTTAATATTTTGCTGGCAGCATTACTTGCTGCGGAAGCTCGTGGCTTACTTATGCCATTGCTGTTTGACCGCGCATGCAGTCGTGGGTAGCATGGTAACATCAGCAGCTGAAGCAAATATTGACAGTAATCAACGCCAACTATTGCAACTGACTTTCCAACACATTTTTAGCTTGGTCTCAATTGATGTTTTTTTTTTTTTTTTTTTTTTTTTTCTAATCTCTTTTGTGTTAAATTGTTTTTTTTTTTTTTCTTTTTTGATTGGTTTCTGTGGTTGCTTGTTGCAAAAGAGATTGTGCTTGCGGCAATCATAGAATAATAGAGTAACTTGAATTGTAGCAATAAATGTTTGGTTCGTGTAAATGCACTGCATCAACTATTTGTAGTAACTACAAAATTTAAAAGTAATAACTGCAAATAAGTTATAAATTGAGTGGTTTATATGTTGTGGGAAGAGAATGTTGCTCGGAGCTTTATATTGGCTTCTAAGGTGTGCTTTGAATGCACTAAAACTACTAAAATTGAATGCTTGGAGTTTTTCTATGCTAACTAGTTCATATTTATATTGGCATGTTGTAAGTTAAAGCAATTCCCTGAGCTGCAATTTCGTATAAATTTTCGCAAATGATAACTTATGTGAAACATTTTCGATTTTGATTTAAATAAATGACTGAAATTGGAAAATTTATTGCTGTTTACATAAATGTGCACTGGCAATAAATTTGTTATGGATAGAAAATTTTCGAAAAATATTTTTCCCCAAATTTTTTTTTTCCCATGGTATTTCATCGTCGGGCAATAGAAAAGGATTAAGTTGATGTGAGCGCAATTATATACGAAGAGAATTAATCTGGGAGTCGGCATAAACCAAATAAGAAAAGAACCAAACATAAAAGAACAGAGCCTTATCCGTAGACTTAAACATAGCCGTAAGACTTCACGTGAGTAACTGCAGGCTACGCCTGTGGCTGTAGCTACCAACGAGGCCTTGGCGGTTAAGTAAGCCTAACCCATACACTTATGCATTTTTATCAAGTCTACGTTAATGGTTGGGTTTTGTTTATGGATACGGTTACGTGTACATTTTATGGTTATGGTGGTTATGGTAAAGGTTGTGGCTACAGTTCTGAGTATGATATTGTTTACCATGCCTGTTATGGTTACGGTTACGGTAATCGTTATGGTTATAGTTTCCAGTACAAAATTGTTTGCCATGCGTGTTATGGTTACGGTTACGGTAAAGGTTGTGGTTATGGTTACAGTTACGGTAAAGGTTATTGTTACAGTATGAAGTACGAAATTGTTTACCATGCCTGTTATGGTTACAGTTACGGTAATCGTTGTGGTAAGGGTTATAGTTTCGGTTATAGCAACGGTTACAATTACGGTAATAGTTATGGCAAGGGTTATAGTTTCGGTTATAGCTACGGTTACAATTACGGTAATCGTTGTGCTAACGGATATAGTTTCAGTTATAGCTACAGCTACAATTACGGCAATCGTTCTGGTAACGGTTACAGTTACGTTGTGGTTACGTTTATAGTTCCGGTTATGGCTACGGTTACGGTAAATGTTCGGGCTAGCGTTATGGAAACGGCGAACGTTATAGTTATGATTACGCTAATGGTTACTGTTACGTTTACAGTAGAGGTAGCTGTTACGTTTACGAAGGCGATATGCAATTCACTTGAATCATTCGTCGAAGTTACGACATTTGTTGAGTTTCTAAAAATCCCAGACATTTTTTTTTAAATCTGCATAGAATTTTTGCTAACTTTAGCCACACATAGAAGTGACTTTATGCGAAAATATAGGACTTTTTTGTCTAGATAGAGAAAAAATCAGTGCAATCAACCAAATATCAAAAAAAAATATAAGCCGCCTAAAATTATGCTACCTTTTTTACTTTGGATAAAATGAGAAATTTGTGTGCTACAGCGCGCTACACCTTCTAACTATAATAAAATGAAGGTTTGGAATATTTTCAATCGATTCCTTTAAAAATGTTTTGCCCAAATTTGCCCTCCTTTAGCTAAACTTGATTTTATCACGAAAATTTGATTTAAAATGTTCATAAAAGTTACAAACGTAACAAATATAAAATGCTGAAACATTTCGAAAGAACCCTATTCTGTGCAAAGAATGTATACCGTCATCATATTCACGACATAATTTTTCATTTTTGAAAAAATAAGCTTTTTCTCAACACATTCCCCCCTGCCCCATTTATTTCTATAGAAACAAATACTCGTTTAAATATACTTATGTCTACTATGAAAAAATGTGGATGATATACTCCAATCAACACTCTTGTTGCCCAAACCCTTTACTCCTCTACCCATTTGTTTTATCACCCCGCTTAACCCTTCACTTACCAGCCACTTCAATTTCACAAAATGTTCCCGGTCCAACAGTGTTGTTGCCAATGCAACGATAGGTGCGTGCAATCGCATAACCAGCGTCCAGTACATAAAAACTTTTATCCTTAAAACCTCGATGTTCACCATTGCCCAACCATTCGGCGCTGTCATTTTCCGCTTTAATTGACCATGAAAAATCGGCCTGAAATGGGAAAATATAAAAAAACAAAAATAAATTGCAAACAGACATTAAAACAAGAAACAAAAATTATATAAGCCTATGAAAATCGTGACTGCAATTTGTTAGTATGAGTCAGAGTGTGTGTGGTTGAGTGTAAAAGTGTGGGGGGGTATGTAAATCTGTCTGTAAATATACTGCTTATACAGCAAGGACTACATATGTATATGGAAAACATTTATAATATTTACATTTAAATATTATTGTCAATGTTATCGGAGCTCGAGTTTATTGCTATTTTACGTTTATGTTTGTCATAGTATTTTTTTCATTATTTTGGGCAAGTCTTGTTATAAATACTCGATTGTTTGATTAAGAGTCAACCATGCAAAATGTGTAAATATTTTTATGAATTTATATTTTATGAACGTATGTATGTATGATTGTGTTTACTTTGGTAAGGACATAAAGTTTGTATTTTTCACATTCATTCAAATTCCAAGAAGGTAAACAAGTAAATTTAGGTTCCAAATTTAACTCAAAACCCACAATGAAACATCACAGTAGTCAGCTGAGTTACAGCTGTAACTGGTCCAAAAAATACCAAGTTCACTTATTCCTTCCCTTCCTACTTTGGATAGCCAAAAATTTTGTGTGCTACACCTTCTAATTATAATAGAGTGAAAGTTTGGAATATTTTTTATAAATTCCAGAAAAAACTGTTTGCCCATTTTCGCCCCCTTGGTTTATTGACGAAAATAAAACAAAACTTTTCATAAAAGTGACATGACGTATACGTAACATTTTTTTGGTAACGAATGTACATATAAAAATGGACAAACAAAACATTATTTGTAGCCAGCAATAATCATACATCAGAAATTTTACCTTTGATACTTAAGATATCCAAACATTTTGTATGCTACGGCGTGCTACACCTTTGAACTATAATAAAATGAAAGTTTAGAATATTTTCTATAAATTTCAGAAAAAACTGTTAGCCTATATTTGCCCCTCTTGCTTTAATGAGGAAAAGTCACTTAAATTTTCTTCAAAGTGACATGATGTATACGTAAAATTTTTTTGTTAAGGAATGTATGAAAATAGACAACCCAAATATTATTTGGAGCCAGCAAAAATTATACTTCAAAAATGCTGCTTTTCCTACTTTGGAGAGCAAAAAATTGTGTGTGCTACGGCGTGCTACATCCTCGAACTATAATAAAATTAATATTTGTAATATTTTCTATAAATTCCAGAAAAAAAATGTTAGCCCATATTTGCAACCATCGATTTAAAGAGGAAAGTTCTATTAAAATTTTAATAAAAGTGACGTGACCTATACGTATACGTATAAAAATCTCTTTAGATTTTATAATGATAAAATGTGAGTATATCGTAGCCTAAAGTTTTTTTTTTTTTTTAAATACCTAAAGAAAAATTTTGGAAACAGTGGAAGTTTTGTTTGTAAAAAGAGTTCATATTTGCATGGATACTTTGCAGAGCCGGAATTAAGGATCTATTTTTATTTTTATTGTTAAATCCTTCAACTGGGTATGAAATGCTTGGTCCAGTACCTTTAAATCAGTATTTTTTTATTTTACATATTGCACAGCCTCTTAACAAGAAACTGTTGAGTTTTAGCTCAAGCTCAAACCATTCGAGGCTTAAGTGTATTCTTGCACAAAAAAAGCTTTCATATGCGTACCTGTTATCGACACATTCATAAAACTTTTAAATCCTTGTTGGTTTAATCTGTTCAGTTTCATCTGAAAGCGAAATCTTAAGTGAAGCAATAAAGCTATGTATGTACCTACATCCGAATTTACATACATAAAGAAGCCGAATATCGTAAAAAAATATAAAAGCTTACGTATGCACAAAGCTTTTATGTTGAAATACAAAATTAATGCACTTACATATATGTAGGTGTGTATAAGTACGTACATATATGTGGGCGTGTATGCCAGCAGGTGCTCAAGTATATGCTATTTGAAGACAGGAGTATGAGGTTGTTGTTGATAGAAGAAATTGACTATTCAACCTGTTGTATGTGTAGTAGTAGCTGTAGCTTTTACGTAAATTTTAAAGCGCATTTTTATTTTTCCATTTTTGTATGTACTTGAAAAAGGCGAGATACTGCATACAGATGCACCTAGTAAAAATATTTTGAGTGCTACTGTAAAATGTACTGTAGCGCGTTAGTGCGTTGATTCTTGCAATTGAAACGCTATCGTTTTATTGGTGTGCCAATAACAACTGCAATAAAATGAAGCATCTACATAGAGGGAAATAATAACAACAGCAACTTGTATACGAGAGCGGGAGCTGTTGCAATACTCCTGCCAATTGAAGCATACATAAAGGGGTATACACGTGAAGCTATTGGAGTGTTATGCGGATCTTGACGAACAGACATATCTAGATGAGGAGTGATTCTAGGTGTAGCGAGACGTTGATTGGATTGATTTTTTTTATTTTGATAACAAATAGAATAATAAAATAAAATAAAATAAAATAAAATAAAATAAAATAAAATAAAATAAAATAAAATAAAATAAAATAAAATAAAATAAAATAAAATAAAATAAAATAAAATAAAATAAAATAAAATAAAATAAAATAAAATAAAATAAAATAAAATAAAATAAAATAAAATAAAATAAAATAAAATAAAATAAAATAAAATAAAATAAAATAAAATAAAATAAAATAAAATAAAATAAAATAAAATAAAATAAAATAAAATAAAATAAAATAAAATAAAATAAAATAAAATAAAATAAAATAAAAAAAAATAAAATAAAATAAAATAAAATAAAAAAAAAATAAAATAAAATAAAATAAAATAAAATAAAATAAAATAAAATAAAAAAAAAAAAAATAAAATAAAACAAAATAAAAATAAAATAAACTAAAATAAAATAAAATAAAATAAAATACAATAAAATAAAATAAAATAAAATAAAATAAAATAAAATAAAATAAAATAAAATAAAATAAAATAAAATAAAATAAAATAAAATAAAATAAAATAAAATAAAATAAAATAAAATAAAATAAAATAAAATAAAATAAAATAAAATAAAATAAAATAAAATAAAATAAAATAAAATAAAATAAAATAAAATAAAATAAAATAAAATAAAATGAAATAAAATAAAATAAAATAAAATAAAATAAAATGAAATAAAATAAAATAAACTAAAATAAAATAAAATAAAATAAAATAAAATAAAATAAAATAAAATAAAATAAAATAAAATAAAATAAAATAAAATAAAATAAAATAAAATAAAATAAAATAAAGTAAAATAAAATAAAATAAAAAAATAAATAAATTGTTGAAGTCTTGTTAGAAACGGAATGCCCCTGTACTATTTTGTATTTTTGTGTTATGCACTTAAGTACACGGAACTCATACTTGACTACAAAAATTTCTATATGTAAATACACATCCGCAAATAAAAGCAATGAAAAAAGTGAGTGTGAATCCTGTTCCTCACTTGCCGCACCATTTTACACGCATCAATGCACACTATTTATGTCTGTTTGTGTATGTATGTATGTATCTTACACATATCCGATTCCTCAGTATCGAACACAAATTGTTCGCAGTTCAACTGCACATCAATGGCTGGCCCAATTCACCAAAGCAACATTGGTCTCATGCAGCAATGAGTAGTGTTAACGAAAAATAACGCATTCATTGCATACTTTAGGGCGTACGAACGTTTGTGTTTCGTTTGACGGTAACATTGAAAGTAAGGAAAAATTATTACACACACATTCACACATGTTTAGTACACAAGTGAGCTAGCCTACCCCTATGGTCTTTCTAGCTTACTGCTGCAATACCCCATTGTATGGCTTATACGATTACAAAATGTGCTGTAAGTGTGTGTATGTATGTATGTATGGTAGCGTGTGTTTGTGTTTTTTTTTTATTCATCGTATGTACATTTATGCTTTTGAGCTTACCTCTACAGGATTTCCGAATGCTGTGCAAATTAGTGTATCCTGGTCATCGATCTCCTGCCTTTCAATTTCGCAACGTGGCTTAACTGCGTTGAGACATGCAATCGGCAAATGCCAAATGTATGAGTGCCGCAAAACAAGAAATAAACAAAAAAAAAAACACCACGAACAACAACAGTAATAGCAATAACCGACGTATCAAATTCACATTCATCGTTGCATCAGCGCATTCGAAGTCAGGCCATATAAATCCAAATTGCACGCATATCCATTGATGGGTTCATGAAAATAAACAAAAACAGTAAAGAGGATGAAAGTTGGTAGTGAATAATTTAGATTTGTGTTGAATTTTCTTTATACAGTATGTCAATACGCAATTTTGGTAATTGAACGAGGCTAAGAGTATAAAAAAGTTTAACGTATTTCATTTTCTAAACTTAATTAACTACAGGCTTGTCAAATACTGTCAGAAAATTAAATTGAATTGAAATAATTAAAATTTGGTTTTATTCTATTTTAGTTATTTTATTTAATTTGACTTCATTTATTTTTTAATTTTAATTTGTTGAATTTTTATTTTATTTTATTTTATTTTATTTTATTTTATTTTATTTTATTTTATTTTATTTTATTTTATTTTATTTTATTTTATTTTATTTTATTTTATTTTATTTTATTTTATTTTATTTTATTTTATTTTATTTTATTTTATTTTATTTTATTTTATTTTATTTTATTTTATTTTATTTTATTTTATTTTATTTTATTTTATTTTATTTTATTTTATTTTATTTTATTTTATTTTATTTTATTTTATTTTATTTTATTTTATTTTATTTATTTTATTTTATTTTATTTTTTTTTTATTTTTTTTTTATTTTATTTTTTTTTATTTTATTTTATTTTATTTTATTTTATTTTATTTTATTTTATTTTATTTTATTTTATTTTATTTTATTTTATTTTATTTTATTTTATTTTATTTTATTTTATTTTATTTTATTTTATTTTATTTTATTTTATTTTATTTTATTTTATTTTATTTTATTTTATTTTATTTTATTTTATTTTATTTTATTTTATTTTATTTTATTTTATTTTATTTTATTTTATTTTATTTTATTTTATTTTATTTTATTTTATTTTATTTATTTTAATTTAATTTTTTTATTTTATTTTATTTGATTTTATTTTATTTTATTTGATTTTATTTTATTTTATTTTATTTTATTTTATTTTATTTTATTTTATTTTATTTTATTTTATTTTACTTTATTTTATTTTATTTTATTTTATTTTATTTTATTTTATTTTATTTTATTTTATTTTATTTTATTTTATTTTATTTTATTTTATTTTATTTTATTTTATTTTATTTTATTTTATTTTATTTTATTTTATTTTATTTTATTTTATTTTATTTTATTTTATTTTATTTTATTTTATTTTATTTTATTTTATTTTATTTTATTTTATTTTATTTTATTTTATTTTATTTTATTTTATTTTATTTTACAATGAATTCTCATCTCTATAAAAAATTCACAAAGATAGAAGTATTTTCCAATCGACCTGCTGTCGCATTTAAATAAATTTATTCAATTTCTATTTTCACCACATAATTGTTATGTGTGGATAATTTTTAGTTTAGCCCATAAAACTCAAAAAGGTCAAAAATGTTTAGGGATCAGCAACATTTGGCGACACTTCCGGTCAATTTCAATTGAATGGTGACAATTTAGAGCACACACGCAATCATATTGAATAAAAGGTATTATTAACCGCAAGAGAATGACGAAGAGATATTTCAATAATAAATATTAAATGGGCTTATTTTTGAGGTCGCTGGAGGGTTAACATGTTCTAAAAAACTGAGA
Organism: Campiglossa producta; assembly: GCA_964058755.1. Classification (NCBI taxonomy): domain Eukaryota; kingdom Metazoa; phylum Arthropoda; class Insecta; order Diptera; family Tephritidae; genus Campiglossa; species Campiglossa producta. The sequence continues at coordinate 69,932 of CAXKVI010000139.1, forward strand.
AAAATAATATCTCGTACTACTGAAAAAGTAGAGCCTAAAAGTATGCAACACTTTTTCAAGCTTTCTTTCTCTCAAGAACGTTGAACCCGATCAAAGTGTTAATCTGGTAGTGCTTTCTAACAAAAGCTTTAAACAAGAAAGTCTTCCACGCACAGAGATTCAAAAGAGGAAAACTTAGTGCCTAAAAGTATGTTATCTTTTTCATGGTGTCTTTAGTTCTCGGATAATTTGTGGGCTAATGTTGAAGCAAAGGAAGTTTTCAGATAAGGTGGGTTTTATTCTGAAATTGTTCAAATTCGACCGGATGACGTTAATAAGGTTAATCAAATAGTACATCCCAATAACAGCTAACTCTTGAACACAACGTGATGAAATGAGTAAAATTTGGAAATGCGTGACAGGGAATTAACACGCAAAAGTACATATAAAATTTCCACACCACTATATATAAAAAAGGTACAACAATTTTGCGGTTATGACTTGGCACCAATTGTTCAAAAGAAAAAGGTTTCATTTGAAATTTCACTTTTAAACATTTTTCTAAAAAGCGGAGCTCTAAAAATGAAGGCATAAAAAACTATTGAATTGTTTGGACAATTTCAAACACTTGTCACTATTCACAATGCTTTGGGAGTGTGACAAGCTATCCATTACTGCAAAGGTTTAGATAAACACCCAGTAGGGAATCTTTCGGGTTCTAAATTAGTGCGTTCACTTGTCTTTAATCTCTTTATCATAAAATCAACTGGCTAATTTGACATCGTGGCTGCGGAATCATAAGCGGGCTCTAACCGACATCCACACTGAGTCGTTTGATACCTTTTTCAGATCTCGGTCTGTGAACCCCGTCTTAAAGAGTCTTCCACTCGATATTGCTGAAGAAGAACGCACCTTACCAAGCGAGACGAGAGTCACTATGGCACAACTTCGGTCTGGATACAGTAACAGGTTAAACTCTTACTTATCCAGACATACATATACCCTGCATGTGGTAGGACCCCCCATGACACTCTACATCTCTTCAAATGTCCAGTTGAACCTACTCTTCTAACCCCTTTGTCCGTCTGGACCAACCCTTTTGAAACCGCATGTTTCCTTTGACTCCGTTAGAAGAAGTTGATGAAAATCTTCGGAAAGACCATACATTGTGACACCACTGCTTTACCCACTGCATGGATCCGGATTGAAATTCGCCGAAAGCTAATCTAATGAAAAATCCGAAAACCGAGGTAGCAATAGAGATTTCACTTCCTTTGCTAATGAGCTTTTAGATGGTATTAAGGGTGATTTCCCTGCAGGGAAGCGACGTTTTCGAATTTCATGTACATAGGTACATATACCTATATTTTCCAATTTTATTAAAATATATTTATATATTCTCTTGTGTGGCTAAATTTTAAATTGTACTTCATATCTTGCCGTGCTGATTTTAGCAGTCACTACACACAACAATATAACAATACGTTAGCAAATATTTGTATTTTTGGTGAACATTTTTATACCCAGCTGCTTCAGCAGAACCCTTCAAATGTTACCCCTCGTTAGTTTTGAATTCTAGGGCCACTATCTATCCACTTTATGATCATGTAAAGTTTGCAACTTTAAATTTTTGCAAATTTTGACAAAAAGTACCATAAAGGGTTAAAGGAAGTTCAGTTTTATGTTCAATATAAGTATCTAAGTACCTGGGTGACCGAGTTTGCTCGGTGCTGTCAATTTAGCTTACTTTACTCATCCAAAATGATCCCAAAATGGAACAAAAGTAATCCCATAATAATCCTAAAATTATACCAAAAATATTCTTAAATGTTTCAAAAATGATACGGAATTGAGCCCAAAACGACCCGAAAATGATACGAAATGATTCCTAAAACACCCTTAAATATATCCTAAAATGATCCCAAATTTATCCTAAAATGTTCCTAAAATAATCCCAAAACGACCCCAAAACGATACTCAAATGTTTCTAAAATGTCCCAAAACTTATCCAAAAATCACCCTCAAATGATCCCAAAATGATCCAAAAATTATTCTAAAATGACCTCAAAAACACGCTTAAATGTACCCTAAAATGATCCCAAAATTATGCAAAAATGTTCCAAAAATAATCCTAAAATAATCCCAAAACGACCCCAAAAAGCTCCTCAAATGTTCCCAAAATGACCCAAAAATGATCCGAAAATTACCCCAAAGTTGTCCGAATTTAATCCAAAATTGAACCCAAAATAATCTCGAAATAGCCCCAAAATTATTCCAAAGTGACCCCTAAATGATGTCAAAATGATTCTAAAATAATCCAAATATGATCCCAAAAATATACAATACAAATACAATACGGTAAAATGGTAACCCTGGGCGGTAACCCTACTTGAAATGATTTAAGTTGGTATATCGCCCAAAACACCTTTCATTTGATAATCATATTTGCATATATGGGCCATAATTTAAAACAAGAGATAGGTGGCATCCCTGCTAACCGCAACAAGTGGCAACATCCAAGTGGATAAGCTTAGAAATCGCAGACTATCTCTATGCCAAATGTCACCCAAATCGGTCAAGTGGTTTTGGAGATAGTACCGGATATACCAATATACTGTAGTAAAGTGGCATCCCTAAGTGGCAACTTTACTTGAAAATATTTTAATTGGTATGTCGCCGAAAATATCTTTCATTTGATTGACCCATATTGGCATATTTTGCTCGATAATTTAAAAAATTGAGATAGTTGGCAACTTTGTGAGACAGAAAAACAAAAGGTGGAATCTGTCAATCAATAAATCGTTGAAAATATTTAAAAGAAACCCACAACTGGCTATACGTATCTCACCCCAAATATATACATTTTCACTTGTTATTTCATCTTTTCAATTGCGTAACTTTATCAAAGCGGGTAGCTTAGAAAATGACATGTGACAATTTCATATAGCTTGTAATTTGAAAAGCTTTCCATTTTTCTATATGTATGAAACATGTACATATGTATGTAGTATACAACTTCCATTGTTAACCCAATGAAATTAACTTAAAACTGTCAAGAATATCCATTCAACTTACATTGTATATCGATAAATGTTTCTGCTGTGCTCTTGCCATGCTT
>CAXKVI010000139.1:73228-90728 GCA_964058755.1 Campiglossa producta
AGAAAGAAAAAAGTAAAAGAAAGGAAGGGCAAGGTAAGGAAAAAGTAGGTAAATAAAAAATGAAATGGAAATGAAAGGAAAAAAGGTAAAGTAAAGATAATTTAAGAAAAGGGAAGGAAATGACAAAAAAAGGAAGGAAAAGAAAGGAAAGGGAAAGAAAGAAAAAGGAAAGGAAAGGGAAAGGAAAGGAAAGGAAAGGAAAGGAAAGGAAAGGAAAGGAAAGGAAAGGAAAGGAAAGGAAAGGAAAGGAAAGGAAAGGAAAGGAAAGGAAAGGAAAGAAAGAAAGGAAAGAAAAGGAAAGGAAGGAAAGGAAAGGAAAGGAAAGGAAAGGAAAGAAAGGAAAGGAAAGGAAAGGAAAGGAAAGGAAAGGAAAGGAAAGGAAAGGAAAGGAAAGGAAAGGAAAGGAAAGGAAAGGAAAGGAAAGGAAAGGAAAGGAAAGGAAAGGAAAGGAAAGGAAAGGAAGGAAAGGAAAGGAAAGGAAAGGAAAGGAAAGGAAAGGAAAGGAAAGGAAAGGAAAGGAAAGAAAGGAAAGGAAAGGAAAGGAAAGGAAAGAAAAACAAAAGAATATAGAAGACTATAAAAATTTAAAATGTATTACTGAGTGATGCGGAGAGGGCGAAAAGGCAGAAAGAAGAGCAGTTTATATATATGGAAAATATACATAGAAAAGTAAGAAACAATAAGGAAATAGCAAAAAAAAATTAAAGTTAGAAAACTGAACTTCAAAAAGGTAGCGAATTAAAATAAGGTTTTGTGGTTGAATTTTAACCAACGGGCAAATTCTATACAGAAAAAATGGCACTGGTAAAATCAACAGTATCAAACTATTAACCTGAAATTTACCAAATTTTTTTTTAATTGACCAAATTTTGGTTATTTCAACGAAATTTTTTGTTGAAATAACTGTTGTTTCAACCAGTCAAAGAACTGTCAACTTTTAATCAACAAAATTTGCTGACAAAATTTTGGGTTAATCCAACAGCGAAGGAATTGTCATTTTAAAAATAACAAACTTCTGCACTTAATCCAAAAGCGAAGATAACTTAAGGTTAACAATTTCAGTGCAGTTGAATTAACCGCATTGAACAATGGATAAGAATTGACAGTGATTTTGGTTGAATCAAACCATATTTTGGTTGATATTACCTGCTAATTTTTCTCTGTGTAGTAAAATATAATTTTGAAATAAAAAATCAAAAATAAAATTTTTTGTCACGTAATTTGTCGACAGAAAAATTGTCACGATAATCATAGGAAACTTTCGCGCATTTCACCGCCGAGCACACAATAAAATACCCTTATTAGATAATCAGCATATTTACATGTTATAACAAATATTTTGCAAGAAAATATCCTTTCGTGCGTGCTTCATCATCCAACAATCGTCGTCCATCTAACAGCAGCGCAACTGTGAACTCATCAAAAATGTCAATTTTAACATATCTCAACCTCGACATTTTGCTGTTGCGCCCATCAAAGCCTTGACAACAAAAACGTCGCTACATATTTAGCCACTTGAGACCGAATATCACTCAACACGCTCGCACTCTTAATCCACACATGCTAAGAACAACACAAGGGAGTATGGTTTATGCGGAGGTGTATTTGCATATAGTTGGGCAGCTGATAAAAGGCGAAGGCTGATGCTGCTGATGCTGATGCGTACTGTCATGTCATTTTTGTCATTTATGTCAACGCTGTGACAGAAATTGCTGATATTTTCAACTTGACATTTACTTTTTATAAGCTTACAAACATCAGCATATTGTAAGTATACAGTGCGATTGAGGGAGCTAAGCTTGAAGTTTATGTATTGATAGGTTGTAAGATATGAAGATTAGGATTAGGGTGGAGCGGAATTAAAATTTTGAGTAACGATAAGAATCAAAATATCGATAAGTTATCGAGCTATTTTTTAGCACACCTCGGACCTAAAAACCGATATTAGTTAAAAATATTTTATAACTAATGAGCTATAGTTTCGATTCTAGTAATCATTTTTAATAAAGATACATAACACGATAACCATAAAAAGTAATCGAAAAGAGTTTATCGTAGATGGAAAAAGTATCGAAGCAATTGGAAATTAAAAAAAACTATTAAGAAAAAAATATAGGAATAGACCTCTAAATATCGGTAAATAATAAAAGAAAAATCGACCAAAAAAAAAAAAAAAATATGTCACCAAAGATTCGACCTAAAGGCAAAGGGTCGATTTTCTGGTCGATTTTATGTCATTGTACGGTGTAAATAGCAGTTCGACTGATTCACAGCTTGTGTTTTAAAGTTGAATGAAAAATCGACAAGAAAATCGACTAGAAAATCAACCGTACATGAGCCTCAAAATCCATTCTTATTTGCGATCGATTTCTTTATTTGAATTATCGATAAAAAAAACTCGACAAATATGAAAAAAATTAGTAAAAAAGGTAACAGAAGAAGGAGCCTATCTCAAGATATTTTGGAAAAAACACTCAGCCACAAGATATAGGAAGGAATTAATTTTTGTAATAATTTAACACCTATACGAAAATTAAAAACTATAGCTGTTTGAAAGGAACAAATCATTTTTCCGTAATCAGCTCCCTAAAAATTACCTAAAACGACTAAAAATAGTCTGGAAGATTTTTTACTGTTGAACAGTATAAGTTATCAAAAAAATTTCACCACAGATTTTACCTATAGGCTGGTTTACAAGGGTCGATTTAGTGTCATTGCACCGTGTAAATAGCAATTCGATTGATTCATATCTTGTATTTGAGGTTGAATGAAAAATCGACCAGAAAATCGACTAGAAAATCGACCGCAAATCAGCCTCAAAATCTAACAATAATAATTATAAAGAGGAAGGAACCTATCTCAAGACTTTTTAAGAAATTTACAAGAGATATGAAGGAATTGACTTTTGTATCAAAAACTAAAAAAATTCGATAAAAATTACCAAAAAATTGCGAAAAGGTCCAAAAATCGATAAGCATTAAACCTGAATCGCAAACGATAAATAGTAAAGAAATTACTAAAAATTTAACAAAAAATTACGAATGAATTGATGTAATCGATGAAATTTCGAAAAAAAAACCTACAAATTTTGTTCACGTCATCATTTCTTAGAACAAGAATTTTCCTCCAGAACAGTTTCAAAAATACTAAAAAATCAAAATCACAGAAAATCGATAAAAGTCAATTGTAATTAAAAAAAAAGGACGTGTGGCACTCGGGGACTACCGCGGTAAAGCTATTGCATATAACTTTTTATCAACTTATGCAATTATAATATTTATTTAAACTCAATGAGCATATTCATGACTTTAGAGCAGTACAGCCTTAACCTGTTAACAGCTCCAATTTTAACGTCATACTGTTAGTAGTATAGCCGAAATGTGGGCAACGCTTACAGATCCAACTTTAATGTAATGTAATGTACTGCTCCAATTTTATGTAATCGGCCTGTTGCTAACATTAGTACATCGTCATACGCCTAAATGTAGGCAACGCTTATATTTATATTTGTCAAGTTATGTTGCTAACGCCGAACCTTTTAACATAAACATTTTTTTCATTTCAATAGCTTAAAAAAATCATATTGGTCTAGGCTAAAAATTTTAAAATGGGCATTTGAAACGGACATTATAGATATATTTTTTAGCTGTCATCTATGTATATCTAAATGCCGATCGTCAAGAATTCAGAAAATTTTGAGCCAATAAAAAAATATGTTTTTTTTATTCCCGCCCCACTCTAATGCATGTATCCATATTTAGTTAGTACACAAGCACGTTTATATTTGAATTTGCATATTTGTTTTCTGTAAAATATTTGTAATCTGCAATGGATACTTACTCGGGTTAGCTTTGGCATTGCAAATGACACGTCCGGGTATGGTGCCCTCTTGTACATAAACCACTTCCTCTGACACAGTTGAGTTCTCAGGCGCATCTGCATAGCAGGAGATGAAAAAAGATAAGCAAAAAAAATTATATATATCAGCAAACATTTACATCCACATACAAATAAAAATATTATAACATATTTTCTCATGATTCCTTCGCGCTTGAGGCATTCTTCTTTGCTACATTGACCCAGCTGTCACTCTTGAAAAGGATTATGTTAATCAGCCAAGTATTTAGATGTGCTCTTACACAGCTGATAACTTGTCACTCGTTTTACATTTTTGTGCATATTTTATGCTCTTTTATTTTGTATGGACCTACAAGTCATATTTTTGTATTAACTTACATTCGATTGAGAAGTAAGTAGAACTTTTGATGCCCGGTCCAACGGTATTTCCTGTAGAGACGCACGTGTAATTGGCGCTATCCGATTCAATGTCAAATTTTTGATTAGGCCAATTTGACATGTTGAAATGCTGCATAATAAATTGGAAGCGAAATAAGTAATTGGTATTATTAAGTTTGAAGAAGGATTTTGAGAGTAAATTACATTATTTATGTAATCAAAATTAGGGTGAACCAAAAAAATCGAATGTAGCTAAGAATACGGTAAAATGGTAACCCTGGGCGGCAACCCTACTTCAGAATATTTTAGTTGGTATGTTGGTGAAAATACCTTACCTTTGATACCTATAAAATATTTATGAAAACTCAATGAGCATATTTATGACTTTAGAGCAGACAGCCTTAACCTGTTAACAGTATAGCCTATACAGCTCCAATTTTATGTAATCGGCCTTCTGCTAATATCAGTACAACGTCATACTGTTAGTAGTATAGCCTAAATGTAGGCAACGCTTACAGATCCAATTTTAATCTAATGTAATGTACAGCTCCAATTTTATGTAATCGGCCTGCTGCTGACATTAGTACAACGTCATACGCTTAAATGTAGGCAAGGCTTATATTTATTTTTGTCAAGTTATGTTGCTAACGCCGAACCTTTTAACTTTGAAAAAAGTCCGTTACGAAATTTTTTAACATTAACATTTTTTTCATTTCACTCCCACCGCCAAGGCCTGCTATAAAATCTATGCGATAGCTTAAAAATATGAGATTGTTGGCAACCCTGTACACCCCCCAAGTGGCCGCCACAAGGTGGATAGTCTTAGAATCAATCATACTGTCTATATGCCAAATTTCATCCAAATCGGTCAAGCTCTTCCCGAGATAGTATCGGATATACAAATATACTGCGGTAAAATGGCAACCCTGGGTGGAAACCCAACTTTAAATTATTTTAGTTGGTATGTCACCGAAAATACCTTTCATTGGCACCCATCTTGCTCCATAATTTAAAAAAAATTGGGATGGGTGGTAACGCTGTAAGCCCCCCAAGAGGCAATCCCCAAGTGGATAGTCTTAGTATCAATAAAACTATCTCTTTGCCAAATTTCATCCCAATCGGTTGTGCGGTTCTCGAGATAGTACTGGATATACAAATATACTGCGGTAAGGTGGCAACCCTGGGCGGCATCTTCAAAATATTTTAGTTGCCATCTTCAAAATATTTTAGTTGGCATGTCGCTGAAAATACCTTGCATTTGATACCCATCTTGCTACAAAATTTAAAAAAATAGATAGGTGGCAATCCTATAAACCTCCCCAGGTGACAACCCCCAACAGGATAATCTTAGAATCAATCATACTATCTATAATCAAAATTTTATCCAAATCGGTCAGGCGATACCCGAGATAGTCCGGATATACAAATATACAAGTTAATATCGTTTAAAGTTATAAGATTAATAAACGTCACTTACCAGCACTGAGAGCATGCTCTCAAAATCTCCTGTTGCCGGCGAGGCATCCACATATTTCTCCTTTATAAAATAGCGTGTATCATTCTTCTCAATCGGATCCGTACCTTTCAACCACGTTATCTCACAGCGTGGCACACATTCGATGCGACATGTTAGATTCGCTGTACGCGATGTATGCAACATACCAGTATATGGTACTAAATTCTTGATAAAGAACGGTGGTGCATGTACTTCCAAATTGACAGTAGCCATAATACCTTTGCCACCTTCATTGAAAGCATAACACGAGTAATTTGTGCGACTATCCAAACCCACCGGCTCTACAGTCCAATCTTTGGTAACAACATCCTGTAGAGGACCACGTCCTCCGCGCAACCAACGAAATCTATGTGGATGTATTAACATTTGAGCACGATGAGTGAATGAACCCATTTTACGATATAATGACAATTGATGACGATGATGTGTTGGTAATGTTGATGATGCATCATATGGGTAAGTATCATATGACGTCGCATCATATGTTGTTGTATCATATGATGGTGTTGATTGTGATTTTGCAGTTTTCGCCACCACATTATAAAGTGTTAAAATTTGTGATTTTGATGAGAATGTTGTTAGAGTTAGCAATGTACAAAGGGGTGTATTATGATTATTTAAGCCAATTAATGTATGAGTTTCTTTTTGTATTGTCTGATTGCTATGTTGTTGTTGATGTTGTTCAAGCAATGGTGAATTTTGTCGTATTAACGCCTCATAAGCTGCCTCCGCTTCAGAGGGTTGTAATGCTTGCACGGTATGAAAATGTATAAGGAGTTCAACACCCGCACCAACACCACTACTGCTGCTAGTAAAAGTGCTGGTGCTTGTTGTTGTGGGATATGATGTATATGATTTGGTTGATGTCTCGGATAATTTATTTGAATTATGGGTATTAATGGAATTATATGTGGATGTTGCGTAAGCATTATTTTTGTATGACTTTACAGACCTATTTGTTTCTGGATAACCAGGATCATCTACCGAACAAGAAAAAGTGACACTCTTCTTCTTTACCGCAATCAAGGGAAAGTGGGTGAGTGTGGCTGGACCGGGTTCATAATGGACCTGTGAGAGAGAAAGAAAAGAGAAGTTCAAGAAGACAAGTCGAATAATAATTATTGTTACTTAAACTACAATATACATATTATTATTTAGTCTCAGGTGCACCCTATAGCGTTAGTTTCTAAGGTGGCAGTTTTTGCAACAGCAATTGATACAGGGTGAGTTAAGTGAAGAACATTTATGTTAGAAATATGAAAAAACTAATAAATCGTTAATCTAACAATTTCGTTGCAACTGGCGATGCCTGTATAGTGAGTAAAGACTTCGGAAATATAATGGAGGCCCTGAACAGAAATTTGCGTCTATTATTTACAGAAACCAAAAGACTTAAACTGTGCAGGGTGAATCATATATAAAATATTTGTTTATTAATTCGGAAGGGGTTGTATATTCATTTTTTAACTGTTACGTTCACTCTGTGAGTAGGTATAGTGCGTCGGTTTAGCTTATGATATTGTCACATGATGGCTATTTTTGCTATAGCAATTGACACAGGGTGAATAAAGTGAAAAATATTTCTGTTAAAAATGAAAAAAAGTGCGGTATTATAATTAGTTTACTCTGTGACTATAATTCATTAATCTAATAATTTCGTTGCAACTCGCGATGCCTGTATAGTGACTAAAGGCTTCGGAAACATGATGGAGACCCTGAACAGAAATTTGGGTCTATTAACTACACAAACCATAAAGAATTAAAACTGTGCAGGGTGATTCAAATATAAAATATTTTTTTCATTATTTCAAAAGGGGACATATATTAATTTTTTAGCTGTTACGATCACCCTGTGAGTTGGTATACCTCCTCGATTTAGCTTATGATATTGTCACATGGTGGCTGTTTTTGCAGTAGCAATTGATACAGGGTGAATCAAGTGCAAAATACAATTCCATATTTGCTAGAAAAGCCCCTTGAAAGTTAATCTGTTATAATAAGCGCCTGAAATTATGCAACCGTTCATAATAAAATATGTGCTTATTCTTGTTGTCTCTGTATAATGAATTGCAATAGCGAAAAGTAAAACGCCATACCAAATTTGATTCGAACTTTAACTTGTAACGAACTTTAGCAAACTAAGTAAATTTTAATTGACAGTTTGCTGTGTACAGAAAATTACATGTCAGCTGAAGTACCATTTAAAAATGTGCAGTCGTCCAAACGATATGGAAATTCAATTTAGTTCATCGATGGAGTAAATTAATTACAAATACTCGGTGACAGTGTGAGACGAGTGGGCAAGTTGTATTCTAGCTGTGCATCAGTGTAGTTGGAGAAAATGTCGGCTATTTGGAACAAGTTCAGAGAATAATTAAAAATTGAAATTTGAACTAAGTTAAATTTTGTAATTAAGAGTACAATTGAGGGACAATAGAGGAAGAAACTTTAATTTTGGTAAACTAACGGGTGATATCTGGCATCTCAAAAAATATTCGTACGAAATCTGCTACCTTAAATTATTAGCAAGTCCTTAAGATTGTGACTTCCTAAAAATTCTCTCAATAATAAAATAGTGCATAAAAACTTTTCAACTCAAATAAAATCCATAAAAATCTATTTCACTCACCATTAACTCCTTATCTTCACTACGTGGCCCCCAACCGGCGGCATTGTAGCCCTCACAAGAATAATTGTAAAAGAAGCCACGTCCAATGCTTTCCAACAGCAATTTACTGGGATCAATGTGACATAAATCCTCCTGCAAAAGCAATTTCAAGTTTGTAGATTTGAGTAAACAAAAGCAAATAAATAAGTAAATACAAGAAATAATAATATCAAATATTAAAGTGGTGGCAAATTTAAAATAGGACAATTTGCAACACAATTGTAACATCTGAATATATATGTATGTATCAGTGGTGGACCCAGGATTTCGGTAAGGGGGGTTAAATTTTTTTCTTTTAACTTCGTGGACATTTTTCATTCACATTTTTTTTAAAGCCGGCCTATTTTAGATATATTTTTTGTGTAATTTTGACTATGTTTTATCGTAATTTTTATTGTAGTAGTTTTACTGTAGTAGTTTTACTGTGTTTTTACTATATTTTCCATATTTTTTCGTAATTTTTACTGTATTTTTTGTGTAAATTTTACTGTCTTTTTTGTGTAACTTTTATTATTTTTTTTGCGTAATTTTTACTATTTTTTATTTACTATATAATTTGGGCATTTTTTACCATAATTTTTACTATATTTTTTGGTAATTTTTTAATATATATATTTTTTTTGATATTTTTTAACATATTTTTTGTGTAATTTTTTCTTTATTTTTTAGGTAATTTTTACTGTCCTTTTTGGGTAATTTTTATTATTTTTTTGCGCAAGTTTTATTATTTTTTGGGTAATTTTTACTATATTTTTTCGTAAATTTTTACTATATTTTTTCGTATTTTTTACAATATTTTTTGGTGTAATTTTTACTTAATTTTTTGTGTAAATTTTATAATATTTTTTGCGTCATTTTTATTGTACTTTTTTTTTACTTTTTTTTGCTTAATTTTTACTTTATTTTTTGCGTCAATTTTATTATATTTTTTGGGTGTTTTTTTACTGTATTTTTTGTGTAAGTTTTATTGTCTTTTTTGTGTAATTTTTACCGTATTTTTGGGGGTAATTTTTAACTATATTTTTTTGTATTTTTTGCGTATTTTTTCCATAATTTTTGTGTAATTTTTACTATATGTTTTGCGCATTTTTTTTTTATAAATTTTTTTTTGTTAATTTTCACTATATATTTTTCGTATTTTTACTATAATTTTTGTGTAATTTTTGCTATATTTTTAGTGTAAATTTTACTGTCTTTTTTGTGTAATTTTTATTATTTTTTTTGCGTAATTTTTACTATTTTTTGGGCAATTTTACTATATTTTTTGCGTTTTTTTACTATAATTTTAATTATATTTTTTGTTAATTTTTTAATATATTTTTTCATATTTTTTACCATATTTTTTGTGTAGCTTTTACTTTATTCTTTGCGTAAATTTTATTATATTTTTTTGTATTTTTTACTATATTTTTTGGGTAATTTTTACAATTTTTTTGGATTAATATATTTTTTGCCATAATTTTTGTGTAATTTATACTATATGTTTTTTGTAATTTTTACTATATTTTTTCGTATTATTTAGCATATGTTTTGTGTAATTTTTACTTTATTTTTTGCGTAAATTTTATTATATTTTTTGCGTGTTTTTTACTGTATTTTTTGTGTAAGTTTTACTGTATTTTTTGTGTAACTTTTACCATATTTTTTGGGGTAATTTTTAACTATATTTTTTGTTTATTTTTTACCATAAGTTTTGTGTAATTTTTACTATATGTTTTTTTTTGTATATTATATTTTTTTCGTATTTTTACCATAATTTTTGTTTAATTTTTGCTATATTTTTAATGTAAATTTTACTGTCTTTTTTGTGTAATTTTAACTTTTTTGTGTCATTTTTACTAATTTTTTGGGTAATTTTTTACTATACTTTTGCTTACTTTTTATATGTTTGCCTAATTTTTACTGTATTTTTTTGGTAATTTTTTTTTTTACTATATTTTTTTCGTATTTTTTACCATAATTTTTGTGTAATTTTTGCTATATTTTTACTAAATTTTTATTATATTTTTTGGGTAGTTCTTACAAAATTTTTTGTGCAATTTTTGCTATATTTTTGGCGTATTTCTGGGGTATTTTTTGTTAATTTTTTACTATATTTTTGTGTAATTTTTTTAAAGGGTTTTAACCTAAAAACCACCCCGTGGAATCGCCCCTGGTATATATGTAAATACTTATAAACGTCACTTACCTTTGTCTCTACACAATCGGGCAGCTCCTTCAACAATGTCGAATTGGCATACCAACGCACTTTTGTTAGCACCGCAGGATTAGCTTCTAAGATGTTGCAATAGAGTGTCACATTTGATTCGTCACTCTCCTTTACGGGACCCTCGGGTATCATCAGCACTTCGACAATTGGCACAACTGTAATGACAGTAACAATAACAAACACATTTAAGCATATAATAAAAGCAAGTACACTTATACACTTGCACTTTTAGATACTGTCATAAGACGAGAAATATTCTGAAAAGGACATCAAGCCAATGACAACAATTTGAAAGGGCAATGATAACATGGGTAAATGAAAATGACAATAGCACTTTTATATTATAATAACAATAACAGGTGAAACACTTATACATAATAATAACAAGAAAATCTGTTGAGATGGTTAGGTGAGCAGAGAGCAGAGAGAAGAAACGGAAAGTATTTAGTAATTCAAAGAATGAAAGGAAGAACGTCTGCAATGAGCTAGTTTAAGTGGTTGTTGGAATAGCACAGGTGGTCTCAATATGTTTAGTATATGTATGTGAAATACAAATACTCATACATATATACCTACAGTGAGTACAAAATTTCTAAAATATTACTTTTTTACTTTTATTATTACTAGAGTTTTCCAAGTGGTTGGAATTGAACTAATGTATCTTGCTATTGCTTTATTTTCCTTACTTTCCGCCTATCTTTCAATATTTTTCGTTTCCAATAATTTTTATTCTCTTTCCATCTCTTCCTTAAGTTCCTTTCCTTCCTTTTTCCTTTCTTTCTTTCACTTTCCTTTTTTTCAATCCTTTCCTTTCCTTTCATTTTCTTTCCATTTTCTCCCCTTCCTTTCCCTTTCATTAATTTCCTCTCCTTTCTTTCCTTTCCTTCCCCTCCCTTCCCTTTCCCTTTCCCTTTCCCTTTCCCTTTCCCTTTTCCGTTTCCTTTGTTTTCTTCCTTGTCCTTTCCTTTTCTTTCCTTTCCCTTCCTTTCCGTTCTATTAATTTCCTCTTCCTTTCCTTCTCGTTTTTTTTCCTTTCCTGTTCTTTCCTCTCCTTTTCTTAGCTTTCCTTCAATTTCCTTTCCATCCCTTTTCTTCCCTTCCCTTAACTTTCCTTCCCTTCCCTTCCCTTCCTTTACCTTCACGTCCCTTCCTTTACCTTCCCTTCCCTTTCCTTCCTTTCCCTTTCCTTCCTTTACCTCTCCTTCCTTTCCTATGTTTTCCTTTCTTTTCCATTTGTTTAACTTCCTTACCTTTGCTTTACGTTCCTTGACTTTCCCTTTCCTTCCTCTCTCTTCCATTCCATTCCTTTCCTTTTATTTCCTTCCCTTTTCTTACCTGGCCTATCCTTTCTTTAATGTCCATTTCCTTTCTTATTTTACCTTCCGTTCCTTTACTTTTCCTTAGCTTTCCATTCTTTTTTTTATTTTCCTATCTTTTCCATTCCTCTCCCTTCATTTCTTTTCCACTCCTTTCCTTTATTTTCCTTTCTTTTCCATCTATACCCTATCCTTAACTTTTATTTCCTTTCCTGTCCTCTTCTTCATTTTTCTTTCCTTTCCATTCCTTTACTTTCCTTATTTCCTTTTCTTTTTTTATTTTAGTTTATTTTATAGTATTTTATCTTATTTTATTAATTTTTCACTTTTCTTTATTTTACAAATTCTAGCCACGAAGTTTTCTCCATAGCTTTTGGGAGACTTGAACTGAGACTTATTGGTCTCCCCTGCGGGTTAGGGGTTTAAAATATGCCCGAGGCAGGCATACCGGTCGTAAGAGACGCCTAATATGCCATGGGTAATGACGTGCTAACTCGATGGTTGATCGACGGATATTATACTCTTACGGATGGAGGGCTGACATGATCTAGAAAGTTTCATTGGTCATACGAAATCGCTCACGAGTCGGGCAGTACCCCAATAGAGTAAGCGATCGTACCGGGATCATATCCGGCCCAAAACCTTCGGGAAGTATTTTTGTTTTTTACGACAACAACATGGCAGATCTCTTGGTTTTCCTGGTTTCGGGATAAATACAACCTTCACCTCTGTTCACCTGTTGGGAATATATCCTCACAGCAGGGATGCTCTATATAAGTTTGAAAGAACTGTGGCTTTATAGTTAATTCCTTGCTGGCGCAGACAAGGATGAGCCCCATCCGGTCCTAGAAATTTTAAAGGACTGAAAGTCGATAAAGCCCATTGGACCTTCTTAAGATTGATTAGTCTTGCTGCCAGGC
Source organism: Campiglossa producta (assembly GCA_964058755.1). Classification (NCBI taxonomy): domain Eukaryota; kingdom Metazoa; phylum Arthropoda; class Insecta; order Diptera; family Tephritidae; genus Campiglossa; species Campiglossa producta. The sequence continues at coordinate 86,094 of CAXKVI010000139.1, forward strand.
TCTTTTCTCAGTCTCCTGTGTCCTTAGCTGCATTGACCAACCTTCTGGCTTGACAACTCAATTGTACAAGATTTTCTTTGCTTTATAATTTTTATTTACTTGAAATTTTTTACTTAATATTTTCAAGTCACTGTACTTTCACTAATACATACGTATCATATCTACGGACGAGTACACACATACATACATAAATACATACGTAAGCATAATATTGCCATTTACAACACTTACATTGTACGTCGAGATCAATTTGTTGTTCAGAGATGCCCTTGCCAATGGCATTTGATAGTTGACAGGTGTAGTTACCGACATCCTCTTTATCTGTGGAGCGTATAACGAGTGCTACATTCTCTGAATTGCCGCCTTCATAACGTTCCGTGTCGTTGACATTGACTAAATCACCGTTGCGATACCTGCAAGTAGCAAAAAAGCATAGAAAAGTATGTCAAATGTGTGTTTATTTTTAGATTTTTTTTATTTCAGTTTTAAGCATATGGTCGAGAAAATCGTATATGTGCCCGAGATTTTCACTGAATCAGCGAAGTCCATATTGAAAACGATAAAAAGGAACAACTAATTTTTATCTTTAATGATTCACTCAAAAACACTGATTCATATTTAATCCCAAGTCACAGCTCTTTTATATTCATTACCGGCAATTAAGTAATATTTCAACCAACTGCTAGTGAGTAATTGCGCCTGAAAGTAGGCAACATTTTTGCAAATTTCTTCTACATAATTACATACAGCAAAATTTTAAAGCTATGAATTTTCTCATGCCATTCTTCATACGCACACCGCACACATTCAGTGTGCAGTCGAACACACACTCAAGCATTCACAGCGCCCGTCACAAGTATCCAGACACAGCGAGACAGACCCCACCATGCCATGCCTAGTTTGGTTTTAAGGCCAACTTCATTTGAGCGTTCTTAACTTTTCCGACATGTTGGCTTATTGCGCCATTTGCCATTGCTGCCACGACCGATAATTACAATAAAATTAATTACGCTCTACAGTTGGCCGAATACCGGCTGCGGTGCAGTCAACTAGCCAAAGTAAACCCAACACGCAGATTTATTATATGTGTGTATGTAATTAAAAATTGTAAGTAGGCATGTATGTGAAGGACTTATTGGTCCTTTGGAGTTCATTGAAAATTTATAGGTATTGCATTTATATAAATTTAAGGTATGTATGTGTGTAAGTATTTTTGGGCAGGTGATGTAGGACTTTAGAATATTTTTTTTTTTGCGAGCGAAAAATAAATTTTAAACTATTGAGACATCTAGCGCTTTGGATGTATAACTTGCGGTTTAAAACTAGATGTCGCTGAGGATTGTTTATTTTTTGGTGACTCTAAACGGTGTCGAAGTGGTTCATTTGAATTCGCCAAATTTGGTGCGGTGTAAATGTACTATTACCTGGGTGATGCTTTTCAGCATAAACTTTTCAAAATAGATTTCCGCAAAATATTAAATAGGTGGCAACTTCATAGGCCGCCTCAACTGGCAACACCCAAGTTGAAAGTCTTGGAATGATCCACATTAGGGTTGGGACACTTCGAATTTTTATTTTTTTTTTTAATTAAAACTTAGTCATCATTTATTAAAATTTTTAGGTGATAAGTGACCGGTTATTTTTTAATTAAATTGCAATTTTACCAAAACGATCCTAAAATGGCACCAAAATGATCCTAAAAATATTCCAAATTGACTCCAAAATGATCTAAAAAATTACCGCAAGATGATCCCAAAATAACATTAAAATGATTTCGAAATAATCCCAAAATGGCCTCAAGAATGATCCAAAAATGATCACAAACTGATCCCGAATTAACCCCGAATTAACCCCGAAGTTGATTCCAAAATGACCCAAAGATGATCCTAAAATTATCACAAATTGACCAGGAAATGACCCCAAATTTAATCCAAAACCAAATTGACACCTCAAATTGTCACAAAATGATCCTTAAATGACTACAAAATGATCCCGAAATGACCACAAAATGATCCTAAAATTACCCCAAACCAAATTACCCTGAAATTATCCCGAAATAGGTCCGAAATGATCCCGAAAATTGTAGTTTTTTTTCTTTTTTTTTGAATAACAAAAAACGATGTCCAAGCAATCAAATTTGTTTGAAAAATGAATAAAAATTTATTTTTTATTTTATTGACTCTAAAATTTCCCATCCCTGATCCACATTCAAAGTTGCAGCGAAATCAGTCAGTATGCCAAGAAATAAATAAAATGTACATAGGTGGCCACCCTAGGTGCCTACTCATCTTAAAGTTAATATCGTTGGCATGCGGCTGAAAGTACCTTTCTTTTGATACCATATTGGCATACCTTGCTCAATATTTTAAAAAAAATCGAGACAGGTGGCAACGCTGTTAACCGCACCAATGGCAACACCGAAGTCAAAAGTGTTGAATCAAGCATACTATATCTATGCCAAATATCATCGAAATCGGTCTAGCGGTTTTTGAGATAGTACCGGATATACAGATATACAAATATACTGCGGTGATGTGGCAACCCTAAGTGGCAACCCTAGTTGAAAATATTTTTGTTGGTATGTCTCCGAAAATACCTTTCATAAGCTACCCATATCGATATACCTTGCTCAATATTTGAAAAAAAAAAAATCGAGGTAGGTGCCTCCAATGGCAACACCCTACGCAAAATCTTGAAATCAAGCATACGATCCGGCAGGCAAAGTTAAAACGCCTTAAGTCATGTCATGCACTTGCGATTACTCCCTTCATCCCATTTCCTTCTATCTCTCTTTTGACCCACTCTATTCTCTATCACTGCTAATTCACATTGAATACTTATCAACCAACGTTTATCGTTCAAGTTACGCTTCAATAGCTAAATAATGCAGCGGCTAATGAATTTTAAATCGCTTTCAAGCAAATGATTTTCTGCAACAGCAAACCAATGGTATTCCTTAGCATTGTTCTAAAGGAATTTTTGCATATCTCGTAATACTTTTGATGGTTGAGTGAACTTCACTCAAAACGTTTCTCGTTTATTGGCTTATTGATTTTCACTGATTTTCCTACATAATTTCAGTTTGCATGCAATTTTGAAGTAAAGAATGTCAATTTTAATCTACCTTAGTTTGCAAGAACTTCGGTTGTGTTTGTGCAGGATTGCAATTTCATGGCAAAAATCAATTATAAATTTCAGAAAATTTAAGAGAATCAATGGATGAAGTCAGTGATGGTGGAAGTGGCAGCACGATTTAAATAGAAGTTCAATCATTTTGCTTAAAAATTTTGGGAGCTGATTTTTTAATCCCAGACATCATATACCCGGTATGAATTATAGCATACTTTTAGGCACAAAGGGGTAGAATTTTTCTATCCGTACCAAAAAATGGCTATCCACTACTGGCAATGTGAATAAAAACTTGAGCTCGAATTGTCGCGCAGTTTTTCTCCCGAATAACAACATTATCAGATATTTATGGTATTGGTAAGAGAAACACCCAGCGCCTAAAAGTATGCAGACATTTCACCTATACAATTTGAAGATGTCCAAATGAAATGGCGCATTGCTTTATCAAATTTTCTAACTGACGTTAATCCAAGCGGCTACTAAAAGCCAGGCGTCGGACAGTGGTTCGGCTATAAAAAAAATGGCAGGAATGGCCATAGGTCATTAAAAGTTTTGCAAACATGCTTAAAGTTTCCAAAAATGGTGGTACTATACAATGCAAATTTTAATATCAGCTCAAAAAAGCAAGATATCTTCATAAAACTTGAAACATAAGTTAACCTAACGAAATTTATTGACTGTATCAAAAATTGTTGTTATCAGTCCAACCTCAAGGGGACCTTCTTTAGACGTATTCAAAAAAATGTAAATGCAAATTTTAATTTCAGCTCAAAAAAGCAAGCTATCTATATGAAATTTGTTGCATAAGTTATCCTTATGAGAGTTATTGACTATAGTTGGAATCGTCCGTTCACAAGACGCGCCTCCCTTTTTGTTGGTAGAAATCCTATCATTTTCACAGAAAACCCAAACCTGTAGGTACTTTCTGTTTTTTAAAGAATTAAAAATGCAGTTCATTAGCAAAAAAAGTTACGTATACGACATGTCACTTTTATGAAAATTTGAAGTGACTTTTCGATATTAAATCAAGTGGGGCAAATGTGGGCACACTTTTCTCTCTAGAATGGATAGAAAATATTCCAAAATTTCAATTTATTAGAGTTAGAATTTGTAGCACGCTGTAGTACACAAGCTTGTTTTCTATTCAAAGTAGAGAAAAGTGCATTTATGAAGCATAATTTTTGTTGGCTTTTTTGTTTTAATTGTGGGTCAATTGCATTGATTTTTTCTTTATCAAGGAAGTGCTATATTCTTGTACAAAATCACTACTAAGGCTACACCTTTAAAAGTTGTAGATTTGCAAAACATATAGCTGAAACTATCAAATATTATAAGCACTTATATTATAAAAAAAAAAAAATTCTGATTTACTGATATCATTATTTTGTCAAAAAATTCAACTTCATGTAAATTAATAATGAATTTATCATATTGGCGAATTTCTTTATAAGACTAAATCACCTAAATCTGAAAATTAGATATTCATAAATATGTATGAACTTTTTC